>KZ111624.1:0-89801 GCA_002120315.1 Hypoxylon sp. CI-4A | reverse complement strand
CTAACCCTAACCCTAACCCTAACCCTAACCCTAACCCTAACCCTAACCCTAACCCTAACCCTAACCCTAACCCTAACCCTAACCCTAACCCTAAGCCTAAGCGATGAACAGTGCGGAGCGTTATTAGGCAGTTGTAGGCAGCCATGTAGAAAAAAGAAATTACCAAGACTTTTTCCATGGTACGCGAGGTGAGAAAGTGTCGGTGTCGCAGCTTTAAAAGGAGTTGAACGCTGTATAAGTACTAATAGAATGGCTCTAAACTTGCCTGTGACCTTTGCCAGACATCGACATCTCATTCAAGACCTACCGTAGCAGCCTCATTTCATACCTAAACACCGCCATCATGAAGTTCGCAATCATCTTCGCGCTCGCATTCCCTGCCATCGCATTAGCTCAGGTAAGTCGCCCCATCCGATTCTATGACCTTGCAACCAGTTCCTAACGGAATCACTTCGTAACAGGAAGCCGACTCTACCACTAGCACTCCACCGGCAGCCAGCGGACCGCCCGACCTCTCAGTCTGCGAAAAGCAAGCCGGGCCCTATGCAGATGCGTGTCCTAGATGCAACTCTAGATGCGTCGACTCTTCAGCGTATGAGCAATGCTTGACCAGCGTGTTTACCATGGTCAACTCCTACCAAGCCCAGTGTGAGCAACAAGGAGGAAACAACTGCAAGGGACAGGCTTTGGATCAAGTTTGCGGCCAGTAGGCTGGGTGGTAGCAGATGCATCACATGGATAGGGATATGCGATGTGCGCAGATTGACAAGATATTAACCCCAGAGGGGAAGGAGATTCATTACTGACCTTTTGATCAAAATGACCACATTCCCTATCACGTCGGCGACACATTTCTCATTCGGAGAACCTCCATTGCTTCTATTGAATTTATCAGTTTACATTCTTGTTCGTATAGATGTTGGTTTATAATAGCGTTGAAGTTTTTATCGGCTTACCTGAATAATATAAAATTTGGTGGCATCCGTTTTTCAGCACCAGACGTGATAGTCAAGTCTGGGTGTATTTGTAGTGTACTAGTATCGCGTCAAAACGCCAATTCTTTCAATTTCCGTTATTCCGTTCATCCAGCTTCGTCAGGGCAACGATTCTCAATCCTCGATTTCAGTGTGCGACATGGCACACCTAATATGGCTAGCAAAGTGAGGTGGCCATCAAGGTGGATATTACAAAAATAATAATTTCATCATAGTTTCATTGCTTGATCCCATTTCCTCTCGAGAACAACTGACAAGGTCAAAAGTGTCACGGTTAAAGTAAGATGGAAGAGCGAAGAAGAGTTGTCATTGTTGGCGGTACGAACCTTAATACTATCTTTTAGTAGAGTTCATCTAATAAATCGTGTCTGGCGGAATTTTTAGACTTTCCCTCGCTCTAGGCTTGCGCGCAAGAAGTAGGTAAAACATATGCTCTTGATCTGATGTAGCTGACCTATGGTAGATTACGATGTAACTACTTTCGACCGATACAAATACGATGAGACAGATTATCAGCCAGGGGTGGAGGATCAAGTGCAAGCTGCATCCGTAGACTTCGACAAGATAGTAAGTCAGTCGTGCTTGTTGTCGAAGTTAATGATTTAACGGATCTAGTTCCGAGCGTCATACGGCAAAAGGCTACATTACCAACGATTAGCCATGGAAAGTTGAAAGGCTTGGATGTCAATCAACGAGGCGCATAAGGGCGACGGAAAAGGCCATGACAATGGTTCGGGTCCAGCCAACGGAGGAACTTGGGGCGCTCGAGAAAGAAACCTGACCAACATGGAAAAGGAAGGCCTGCGCGACACGCAATTCGTCAAGAGCAGTTCTGAGGATAGAGGCCGTGCTAAGAGTCAAGGATGGGACTCGAAGCTGCTGGACTTCAACATTCCAGACACACCTACTCCCAAGACCTTTGAGGCCGTTCTAGACTCACTCGCAGGCTATACAAAATCAAGCGAGGCATGTTCTAATTTCCACAAGCTTGCAGTTGCTCAAGGAGTCAAGTTTCAATTCGGTCATGAGCAGGGTTATGTCGAATCCATCGTAGACGAGAGCACTGGCACATCCGGGGGGAAGCGGGCAGTTGGCATAAAGACGAGGGACGGTGCCTTTCATAGAGCCGATATTTTCGCAGTCGCCGGTAGGTAATCCGCGTTCTGCCTTGATAAATATCACACTAATGCACTACAACAATAGCTGGTTCGTTCTCGACACAGCTTCTCCCCAATCTAGCATACCATCTCGAATCCTCTGGTGGCAGCGTAGGCACACTAAAGATTGATAGTTCCAATCATCAATTGTGGGATAAGTACGCACCGTGCAACTTCCCTGTAATTACATGGAAGAGTGCAAAGCGCAGCGCAGATGGTGAAGACATTGGAAGTGTCTACGTCTTTCCCAGGACGGAACAAGGCCTCATTAAGATTGGCTACCGCGGCATCAAGGTAAGAAGGAAGGTCCGGAGCCACCTAACAAGAACTAAAGTATAATAACGCAGTTTACAAACTTCCAACCAGCCCCTGAAGGTGTACCTTTTACACAGCATAACCAGTGGTCTATACCACTTGGACCAGAAGAATCCAAGGCCATCCCTCAGTCAGCGATCGAAGCAATCAGAACATTTATTTCAATTCTCCTTCCCAAATTCAAGGATGCCCCATTTCACTCTACCAAACTGTGTTGGTATACTGACACACTAGATAACTCCTTTCTGGTAAGCTATTTTCAAGCTTCATGATGTATCTACATGGATACCTAGGTACCTACATATACTAAAGCAGCCATAACAAAAGGTCGACTACGTGCCGACATATCCAAATCATTCTGTGTTTATTTGCACTGGTGGCAGTGGACATGGCGCAAAGTTTCTACCTGTCCTTGGAGACGTTAGTCGACCCAACTTCGTAAAGACTAATAGGCAGTGCAGTGGCTAATGTTTCATTCACCTGATATAGCATGTAGCAGATATCCTTCAAAATGGTGACGAAAGTTCATCGTACATGCGTCCGTTCTGGCGATGGCGAGATAACATTCCCAGGGGCAATGGACTTGAGGAGGGCCCTGAAGGACCCCGGAATCTTGGGACGTTGAATGGATATGTGCCACTAGATTCCCCAGTCTCTTAGATCGGTATTTGACGATCAAACTTGAAAATACCTGTTAATAGACTATCACACCTGCATGCGCGCTTGCAGCCTAGCAAATCCAATGTCAATATTTCAATTATTCAATAATCAGATGTCAATCATCAAGCCTTGAATAATCTCCAAAACATCTTAACAGAAAGTGGGCTACCTCCTCCTTCACCTTCCAAGTTGACATAGAGTATTGCTCTCAAGGTTATACGATATTGCTTAACCATTATAGAATGCCAAGGGCGAAGAAAGATCGAATGAACGCTAGGAAACTTGAAATGACCATCGATGTGCGAGAAAATTTGGTTTGAGGACCTTGTTGGCCATTTCCAAATATCTTAAAACCGGACAGCTTCCTCATCCGTTACCCGTAAACACGTTTTAATCTTACATGTAGTAAAACCACTTCGTTACATTCAAACCCGACAAGTTCCTATCCATTTCTCGCGACGAAAATCGAACGATCCGATCGTCCTCGGTAGCCCTTAGAGCTAGCGATAATATAGAAAGAGATGGCGATACAAAGGCAACACTATCTACCTTATGCCCAGCAATAGGAGACAGGGGATGTGCCAACACTCTTCCAATGATGACCTAGTGCATCCCACGTTGCTATTCTCAAGACCGACCATTTCTAGCCTCACGCATATTCTCGGCGGGATGTCCCATGCTACCAGCAGGCTCAACACCATAAGACCTAACCGACCTCTTACCTATTACTTGATGCATTAGACCCCCCGGCTCGGCGCCCCGTGTAAAACACCCACCCAGCCTAGGCAACATTAGGAAGCATGACTCCTATGATTTGGAAACTTGGTAGACTTCGGGAGTAGAGGATCACCAGACCACACAGTGCAAGATATGCGAGACCAGGCAAGGAAACAACTATCTACGAATTTCGTATGATTTACTTGTCATAAAATGCCGCGGTACGTTATTCTAATCTATTCAATCCGTTCGGCCTTCTTTCCTTGCAGGTAATGGTATATGACCAGCGCTTATGTGGTTTGCACCGGTATCTATTATATTGATCATCAAGGGAATGCATGACATACGCATAGAAACTGACCCAAGTCGAAAGGATTGCTGGGAAGCGCGCCATAATCACGAAGTGCCTACCCAGGTAGGGTTATCGAAACCCAAGACGACTCCCAGCAGGGTATGATTAACTGCAGTTAGATATGAAGGCAAAACCCAAGCAACATATTACAAAGTTGAACAGGTATGTATCTACCTGGCAATCAAATTTATTAATTTATTTGGTCCTTTTTTTCGTAATCCTTTGAATTTTAGCTGAGAAGTGTTGATAAGCAATCATCGACTCTCAACCCCGAATGACATGCTTACTTCCGCTACTGCATAGCTGCAATCTGTATCCTCTTCTACGCGATACAATAAAGAATTTCGTCTTCATCTAATATTACTGAAAAGGGGGTTACTTGCAGCAGTCTTTACCAACCGACTTGATTGTGAGCTGAAGACTCAAACGTTTGATGCGGGATTCGATGTAATCAATAACACTACATAGTTACCTACTTACCTAGACAATAAAGAGACAGGAAGCCAGCGTCTACCTAGTAATTGGATGTTTTAAGATTTATAAGATTTACTGGACCATTCAGCACGTCGTACTCAATCTCTACATTTCAGCTTTCCTCCCTTTGGTGCGATGGCGTTAAGACCAACTATTTGACAGAACACCAAGCAACAAGTACAGCAGAGCACATCTCGGCACCAGAAATAAGTTAGTAATGCGATCTTCTCATTGGCTCTGTTAAGGGATACGGACACTAGATGGATCCATTAAGTAGTAGGCCGTTGCATTGATTCTCGACCGTCCCCGTTCCGTATACCGTAACTAGAATCGCAAAATGGGGTTCATAATTACAAGCACGCAAGATTTCCCGCGCTGTCGATGTTACAATGCAGCTCCCCTTGCAGCAGGCCACCAGCAAATTATCAAGTAAAAAATCCCCGGGGCTCCTTGCAGCCTACTACTGCGTTAAATCTAGATTATCCCATGTTTGCCAAGGCTACTTGCCTTGAAGTCGCCGCATGGTTCGTTGCCTATCGTTTAATTGAGTAATTGACGGTATGTAGGTAGAGAGCAAACCATGCGCCACATTTGACGTCTCTCATTTGTTTATTTGTTCCGCACAGATGCAGGTGATGTTGTAATATAAAGTTAGAATGTTGCTATGCAGATATTATTACACCTACTCTATCTTGCCCTAGGTACCCCGACCTCGTGTATTTGGTTGTTTCTAACAAGTGGGAATTGGCGCAAGCTAACTCTTCGGGCGGCATCAGTTTATGCGAGGGATTCGATTTGTTACCCCATGATATTTGTCACTTACGCCTCTCATCCCAGTTTTGACAACCACAACACTAATCTCTATGAGGGAAGCCGATATATGTGTTAGATTTAATTCTATATATTTCTGCCTACAGCTGCCTGGGTACTTATGCTCGTGTAGTTCGCAGTACGGCATGAATTCGGTCTCACTCGCCGCGTGGTTTTTGTAGCGGAGAGCTGGCTTGGCTCATCGCTGTGAGTATGGGATTTCCCCACCAGTGTTAGTTGTTCAATGAAGTTATTCGTCATACACCAGTCACTCCAAGTTCACAGCTCGAAACTAGTATCCATATAGAGAAAAACACTGTAGATGAACGCAACCTAATACAACATATGACTTGGCTCAAGCTTATTGATTGGCATGAGTGGATAGGATCAACCCGAGGCATTGGACAAGCGTAGGTACACAGCCAGACAACCAAACCATTAACTCGAAGCAAGACCCTGATACCAATCCAACCCACCTGCCCACGCGGATTGACTTACAAGGGGGGTTGCTGATACGACGTGGGTGGACAAATTGGGATTGAAATTTGAGGCTTGATCTTGACGGGCTCCTTATTGGATATACTTACTAGTTACGATACCGACAGCTAGAATCCATTAGTCAAGCGAAGCAAAGCCCTCACAGATCGGGCGCGCATAGGCGTCATGATAAACAAGGCGCGCGGGTATGACCGGCGTCGAGGTCGTGTATATCTCCTGCAGGCCAAGTCTGTGGGTCACCAGAAAAAGCGAGACCACGGAGAAGACCGACCAAACAGCAGTTATCGGCTGCCGCACCTGATCATACGCCGCGGGCTTGATCAGCAAAAGCTCCCACGCCCTCAACCACCAGCGTGGCGAATCCTGTTGGAGGATGTGATCGCTGGCTCAATTAGCGTACAAGCCACTGAATGTAAGGAGGATGATGGTGGGTAGTGAGAGATAGGCAGATAGCACGCTGGCCTTAACAGCTGTCAAGATGAATATAGCTTCGTTCGACGGCAATGACGTTGGAATTGGATGTGGGAAAAAAGACAAGGTGATGTGCGTTTCGTGGATGCCAGGTGGAGCTTGGATCCAAGTTAGCTTTCGAGAGACACCGAAGTTATACCAGCTAGAAGCTCTCGAAAGCGTTAGTGAAGCTGGATGAAGCTGGACGAAGCATCCCTGCCGCCTTGGAGACAATCAGCTGGGGTTGCACAGCTTCAGCACACTGTATATCCCCCGCACGAAGCTGCGAATCCTTGTCCCATTATCACGATCTAAATGGATGGTCAGCATGTGATAGCTACCCGTGCTGCCGTGTAGGCCGCGCAAAGCGCCAGCTCACCCACCCACTCCGTGACAATCATCATGTAGACGAGCTGTAGGTAATCGAAGGAGGGCAAAGACGACCCCAAGGGATTTTCGCCATGCCGATTTCTGGCAGCTTATTCGACTATTTAAGGCCATCAAGCTCCCCCGTTTTGACAGATCGAAAAAACCAAGCTCGATAACAACTTCGTCACACACACACACATTCATACCAAAGCAACCAGACTACACATAAGCTTTAGCTTAACCCACCCTCTCAACCACTCAAAATGGAACCTGCCAGCTGTGGATGCGCCTCTTGCTCTTGCGCCGACTGGTACGTGGCTGTCCTCATATTCTCCATCCTCCTCGAAGCTAATACTAACCTTGTATCCTCGCAGCAACTCCTGCTCCTGCTGCGTAAGTCGATATCAGAAGATTTCCAGATCCCACCACCCCCTTACTTACCTATGAACCATAGAGCCACTAAGCGCAGCACCGTACGCCATGACAAGCATTGTGCGGAAGGATGCCTAGAAGTTGGCTATAAATTGGTGGAATATATGTATTAGGGATTATGTTTGTTGTACAAGGTTGTCGTCTTGTCTTTTGAGGGATGGCAGATGGACCAGTAGGGTCGAGAGAAATATACACTCCTTGAAAATCCATTGTTCTATCATGCTTGCATATGGGTATCATTATGCCAACCATCTACCAACGCCATCTATACCATATGCCATGCCGTTGCTCGTAACATCATTCTTTAGAAGGAGCCCAATTGATCAACCACCCTCTCCCCCTGTCTAGATCGGGGCCTTCCGATTCGCATGCTGCAATGCACCACTCTAGCTCCCAGTCACCTTCCGCCGCCAGCATCTCGGCAAGCTGCCTCCTGCGTTGATTTGCCTCGTCGACGCAGAAGTACATGGGCGTGTCCTTGTCACGCACGGATTCTACGAGAGGTTTGATCTGCGGTAGGACAAGCTGTGCGGTAGACGGCTTCGGGTCTAGCTTCGAATTCGCACGACCCGTCTTACACCATTCGTTTGCGCACCACTTCTTTCGGCAACCTTGCATCATCTGTGTCAAGTAGCGACGCTCGATACGTCGTTTGAGAGCTTTCCCCTCCGGATCGTAGAGGCTCACGTAGAGCGGCGAGAAGCACAAGGAACACAAACCGATGTCGTTGCCTGGGCCTTGGCCCATTCGGGTGCCGGCATTAACGGCCCCGTTCTTGCCAACGCCATGCAAGGTTCGACCGCAATTGGCATTCCGGCAGACCGGAGGCTTGGGTCGGTGTGCCTTCTCCAGCTCGTGGTACTTGAGATGGGCTGCCATGTCGCGGAGCCGGATGATCTTGGAGCAAAGATGGCAGTCGGTGGTCCTTGCTCCGTCGACAAGCTCGTGCTCTGTAAGTCCCGTATGGAGCATCTCGGCAGAGGGATGGAATGGATCTCCCTCTTGGGGAACTTCGAGGTGGCAGAACTGACAGAGGATTATCTTTCCGGGACACAGCGTGGTCCGGTGACGCGCGAGATCCGGCATTGAGTTGGTAGAAAATGGACAAGACGGACACTGACGTTCGGTATGGTAAAGGTGGTCGTGTTTCGACTTTTCGATCTCCGATGAGCCATAAGCCTCGTCGTGGGGACAATGCCAATGATTCTCCCACTCCTCGGATTTCTTCTGGAAGACATTTCGACATTTCGGACACGCCACGTTGTTGCGGAGACAGAAATTCTCGTGAAGAATCATGGTACGCTTGGGGATCCATTGAAGGCAGTTTTTGCATTCCTCCTCATCAGCCGATGGTTCCTGCGCATCGGCACCGGTTGGTTCCGATGTTGCTGGAGCTTCTGATGTTATCGCGTTGTTTTTCACCTTCAGTTTGAAAGGTCGAGGGGAGGTATCGTCCGACGAAGATGGCTCGGGCGCATATCCATGGACCGAGATGAGCAGACTTTCGGCATTCTCGAGTTCAACATTGGTGGGCTGCATTACTATACGCTTGCTGCCGTCCTGGGTGTAGGTGAACGCGCCGAAGACATGTTCGGATTGACGAGGCGACGCTCTTTGTCGTGAGGATTTTGGACTCACGAAAAGGTCAACACCATACGCATCCTGCAGCCCGCTGATTTCAATCTCTAGTATCCGCGACCGAGCCCAGGAAGGTAGTTCGTAATCGACGTACTCTCCTGGCAGCACCTGACCCTCGACAGTTTTCCAGATGTTTAGCTCCTGTCCAACCGAGCTTCCGCCTGCAGTTCCAGGTGCCCTTTGCTGCTTGGCTATGATCTGTCTCATCGTTTCCCTCGCTTGCGCCTCGTCCAGAGCTTCGATGTCTACTTCCAAGTCTGTGTTCACTATGCAGATACCGTCTCCTTCGGGTCGGAATCCATCGACGAGAAGGTGGAATACCTCGCCCTTTGCCCCGGATATGGAAAGGGTTGCACCATTCGTCAAAGTCGTGAAGCTTTCGCGCAACTTTCTCTCTAGTAGGGATTTCCAATCGTCTGGGTTGTACCCGGCCTCCAGCGGACGCAGCCGGACGTATTCTCCCTTTGGTAAAGACTTTGCGTGGATGGTGATCTGGGGTACCGCATTCTCATCGTCATCGTGTCCAGAGGTACCCTCGGCAACTGTCTCGTCCAGCTCAAGACCCAGAGCGTCGATTAGATAGGGACTTAGCAGCACCTCGCCTTCTTGAGCCGAGAATTCGCGAATACCAGCATAGACAACATTGCCATTGGAGGGATTCACAAGTCGAAACATAAGAGGACTTGGAAGTTGCTGGTATGGATCGCCGTCAAAAGCATAAGGAGGTCGCGTGGATGTCGAAGCATATAGGTTCTGGTAAGAGTTGGAGATCGAAGCCGAGGCCGAGGCGGAAGCGGAAGCGGCAGCAGTCGAGGCGGCGAGTAATTGTTCGAGGGCAGATTGTGGTAAGATGATCTTGTCGCCGTTTAGATCTTTCGAGTATACGGCAGGAGAGGCGACATTTAAAGTGGCTGACCACTTTAAGGGGAGCTGCTCGGTCATAATGAGGGTCTAGAGTATCGAGAAGAAGATGGAGATCGTTGTCGGATTGAGTCGCCGAATCTTATATTTTGTTATTTTATATTGTACAAGTGTCGGAGACGAATGGTTCATAAGAGACAGAAGACATTCCCAAGTAGAAAAAAAAAGAGATAAAAGGAAATAAAAAAAATTAAATATGGAAAAGTGAATAGAAGGAGTCAAACAAGATGGGGCTGCGGGCAATTGACAAGACAGCCTAATAATTCCTAATAATTAAAAATCACGTCGACTTGAAATGAAGAAAGTTGTGGGGAGAGAAAAATGATAAATCATCGCATCGCGTGTCTTTTGTGCCTTTTTACACAACCCGCGCCTGCAATTTTGCAATCTGTACAGTTTTGACAGTGGTGAAAACGATGGAAATTCAAATTCAAATGGAAATGGAAATGACGAAAATCAGTCAGCCATTTCCGTCCACTTCCATGACGCAGCTTCTTCCATTTTTAATGCTCTAAAATTAACCAGTACCTAAGTAGTACCTGAATTACCCCGCGATTCACTTGCTTTTTGTAAGTAACCACGGAGTTGCTTCGTAGATTGCCGACGAGATTCTGGGGCTACTAATCAAAGAGGAGCGCCGCTATCTCCGCCGCTTTTCTATTTTCTACTGTTTTCTTTATTTTAGCGTACCAAATCTGTAATTATTATTTCTTATACGAAAAAGGACAGTTGAGTACGAATTACCTAATTAATATTGAATGACATGATAGGGGGGATATAAATACCTATGTAAATTTGTAAGTTACCTGCGGAAGACAAGGCAGAGAAGATTGATTTACATTATAGTAATAGATATACCGGTATTTGCTGGTAGAAAGAGATGCTCTTAGTAGTATCAGTTTTATTGGGTGCAGGTGCATTTGTGTTATTGGGTTGGAGCGAACACCTCATTGCTAGGTTGCCTAGGTATTCTTACAAACCTATGGAATAAGACTGCGTGGAGCAACTTACATGTCAGCCATAGGTATGCATTGTATAAGAACTGACACTTATACTTATATCTAGGTACCCAATGTGCCAAAGGTAGGTAGATAGGTAGGAGGTAGGTCGGGAGTGTTATTGAAAGATGAGTAAACCCAAAGCTCTTGGATTCATACTCTAGTACTTGCTATATTTCAAGATTTTGATATCAGTTTATACTAAGACAGCCGAAAAAAAGAAAAAAAAAACAACGGCTAAAACTATAGATTGCGTGTCTACACCAGCCAAGAAGTCCCAAGACGGGCACCAGTCTATCTGTCTGACTCTTAGGGGCAGGCCAAGCTCGAGCCAAGCACAATAGTGAGATGGTTGAGATGACGATCCCATCCAACATGAACAACAGCGTTGAGCATAATGATATAGGTACCTATGTATGTATGTATATGCGGATGGCCATCCCCGCATTTACCAGGAGGCAAATGGCAAATCGAACTCCCACTCCCAGCCTAACCCAAGACCCCCAAGACTACGTTGCAACCTTGGCCAGTCTAGATTCCCTCCAGTCAGTTAAAGAGACCATCCCAAGTGGTCCAGTTACAGTTTATAAACATGCATACCAGGTAATGTGATGCGACCCTGTCGGATCAACCTGCCAAGGACAGACAAACTACCATTTGATACGCAATAGTGCAGGCCTGTTAATGAACGAAGAAGCCTCTGCCAATCCTTCCATTCCATATGTCTCAACAACCTTTAGGAATAGAGTCGAGAGGGAAGAAAGCAAAAAAAAACACCTCACCGTTTCTTCCCCCCTCACTGTCTGTATTTCTAGGCCTTTCCCTTGCTGTCGTGTCCAACGTTATGTACCTATATTAGGAGGTAAGCTGCATTTCTCTAACCTCGAAACTTATATACTGCTTGCTTGCCTCAGAACTGCAAACAGACTTGTGAAACGTTTCTCGATTTGTTGTACTAGCTTGCTTCGAAGTTGAAACAAGCCAACTGCATACCGTATCTCATCTTCCCAAGCTGCCAAGTTCATCGTCCGAAAAGGGTCTACGGTTTATCTATTTTAGGTAGACTTGACCTTACGATCTCGGATCAAGAAACGAACGACAAGTGATCCTACCCCGGACTCCACATCTCTCTCACTGCCGACTCTATCTTTATCTCTATTTAAGCTGCTTAAGGTTTCTGAATCTTAGGATCTGTATTGCTTTACTTACACCTGAATCATTGTTGTACTACCTTTCGTTTCTGCTTCTGTCGCGCAGCTCAGCTGGTCTGTATTTTCTTCTCTGCATGTAATGGCATCAGGAGGAGCCATTCAACAAAACGCGCGCGATTTATACGACTCCGAGATTCCCGAAAGGACAAATCCGCTACTGAGCCTCCTCACCAACTCTCTTGTCCTTCACCAGACCATCCCCTACCTTCCCATCTCGAGCCTCCTCAACCTCGCTGCCACCTCGCCCTCTTTCCGCGAGTTGCTACTGTGCCGCACGCCCGGTGTATTCCGCCACCTCGACTTGACTCGAGTCAAGACCGCGCAATTCGCCTTCGAAGGCGCCATCGATAACGGCGGTGAGATATGGCGCAATGTGCAGGTAGACGAGAATCTGACCGAAGATGACTTCTACTCGGGACCGCTGCGCGGCATCTTTCAGAGCATCCGACGTCGTGACATCCTGGACCATGTACAGACCTTAGTCTTAGATGGGCTCTCGGTCACCGCCGAGTTTTGCAACGACATCCTTGTCGACCCCTCGTTGCGGGTGCGCATATTGTCCATCCGCGACGTCAAGAACCTGAATGAGCGAAAGCTCATGCAGTCTCTGCGGTACGCCTGTCGATCGACCCGTCCCGAGAACACGCCCCGACTGAAGGGTCTATACGTATTCGGAGCGAGGGATGCACCAGCTGTGACATCGTCCTCCCCCGCTAGACATGGCGGGGCTGCTGCTCGCCAGGGTGGTACTACGAACATTAGCATCGACTGGAACCACAAGTCCCAGCACGCGCTAAAGGAGTCTATCCGCAGCGGAGGCGACGATTGGTATCACAGGAGAGGACGTATCATCACCAAACACATTGCTGACGGGTGGGCCGAGACGCTCCTCGACTGCCGCGAGGTCATTAAATTTGACGCGGTGCTGTGTACGGGACCTCGTCATCAAAACTCGCCCGCTTTCGGAAAGGTCCCGGTTGCATCGGGGAGGACGTCTTCTGGTGCAGAAAGCCGATGGGGCGTGGCCACCTTCGCCCTCGGCGGATGTGCGTCTTGCGGATCAGCGCCCGAAGGCTTCACTGTGCACGGCGACTCGCCCGTCGAGGAGCTACCCCTGCTGGCGCCAGTCCCGCTCCATTCGTCCACAATCAAGGCGGCAACCTGCCCCAGGCCGAGCCAGGGATGTGACGCCACCTCAGAAACGCACAAGTTTGTGCCGAGATGTCTCGAATGTATTCGCGAGCGATATTGTTTTAGTTGCGATCAATGGTGGTGCGAAGCCTGCTACCAGGTACCGAATCGTCACGACATCAACATCCAGCACGTTCACGTCGTCAACCAGACCAACGACATAGAAAATCATGAATTGGCAGCCCTCGAGCAGCCTAACCTCAAGGTACGGAAGGGTTATTGTCTCAATTGTACCCCGAAATCTACGGAAAGGAGGCCAGGAAATCGGAACCCTTTTCCACCCTAGATAATTCCGAAGCCATGGTAGCGCCGACAGGCAACTAACTAACCATATCCCCTCCATGACTCGAATTCCCGTAAGGACGGACGAGAGTAGGCATCAACTGCTTTCGATCATCCTTGGAAATTGTATGCGCGAGTACCCTAGACATAAACACGCTTTTCTTGATACTTCTCTAGCATCTCTGTAGGATCTTGTGCTAACATAAACCACTATAGAAACCCAAGATAAGCCGCAGTTGCTGGGAGTGCGAGCACAACGTACGTCTACCATCTACATCGTGTAAAGCCATTGGTAATACTGACTGGTAAACTTACTGTAGTGTCTTGACTGTATCGCCAACACCCAGAAGCTTTGTAGAGCCTGCGGTGGCGGATACTGTATCATTCACTACGAAGGGTCCACGCTCACATTTGTACGTCTCGCTCGATCTCACAAATCTCTCGGATTTATGCTAACAGTAGAAATAGTGCGATTGTACGAAATACCAACCTAATGCATTTCAATAGTTGTTATTTTTGAACTACCTGTAAACTAACTACTATGTATAGGGTGCTCTAGGCGTCGTGGTCGACGATCTAAGGAGCTGTATTGATCCACCGCATTTGATTCCCGCCATAAAGGTGACTTAAGAATCAAGGTCCACGAAGTTACGGTTAGCCAAGGGCGTTCAGGTTTCTCTAATTACTTTATTGCCGATTATGATTAATCAGTCTGGATGGGCGGAAGTGAACTGAAATTGGTCTTGAAAGGATGTGGGATTAATGACATGTCACTTGTTACTTTGGGTGCCCTCCGATTCCAAGCGAGGGTGCTGGATGATACCCAACTCAGTTATGATGAGCGATTTTATATATTTTGCTACCATATTATATCAATATCATGCTGTCCGCATATCTACCGAATTTTCTATTGCGACGTGCTCCCAGGTGACATCACTTGATGTTTGAAAAGACTGGCTTCAATGGCGATAATCAAGATGCTTAGACCGCACAGTACAATTTTCGGACGCCCATGATAATTATCAGCAAGACTCCATCAATATTTAGGACCATATTCGTCGTAAATAATATCATGAAAAATATTGCGAACTTAGGTAGATATTTGCATTTTGCATTTTGAGTGCCTAGAGCCTAGATACCTAACCATATTGTGGCCTATACCAGTTCGGCTTATATTAAGTACTTAGGTATGTGACATCATGCGTCGACAGCCTTCGTTATTGGGTATTTAGCAAAGCCAAGCTTCACTTGAATCCTGTGTTGTATACAAAGTACCTAGATGAAGTAGGCATGGAAACGAGAGTTACGATAATCTGATCTCGACCACTAGTATCCATCTCTAGGATTGTAATCGCTGCCACTGGCGCCACTCAGGCGCATTGTCACCTACTTAAGCATGATCCTGATACCATTGGTTAAGTGTCATGGCGAGACTCACAACCTGTTTCGAATACTACAGCCTATAGCGTGAATCAGTTGTAATGTGAGTCATGATTCTAAGCCAGCTGAGAACTTGCGCGCAACCCAAGTAGCACCGAATTCCTCATACTCCTGTTTCGTGACGGAGAGGGCATTGATGTACTCATGTTTTGCCAGATTGGCGCCGCCTAGCCAGGTACTAGTAATCGGGTCCTCGGGACGAGCTACTCGAACAAAACATTCGTCTGGGGCAAGCTGGACAATCTCCTTTTGCAATCGCTCGACAAACCCGTCGAAAAGAGAGTTGCCACCCACAACAACGATGTTAGCAAGAAGGCCAGGCCACAACCCAATGGGAAGAGTGCGCAACGACTGCATAACCAGGTCTGCAATTCCCGGCTGCCGTATGCCAATATCGGAGGGATGAAACAAGAGCTCTGGGACAGTGAAACGTTCGTTTCTAAGGGTTAGTACGTCCTCGTTAGATTCACCTGCTCGACCAGCCGCCAATTTCCTAGCCTTGGAGGCCTGTACCGGATCAAACTCGCGGACGATACCCTTCATTCTTGTGTGGAAGTCCGGTAGAACGTAGTCCTTTGCTACGCCTGCACCGGTGAGAAAATCATCCTTCCGTTCACCCCTGGTACCTTTCCAAGTACGTTCGAGATCAGCCTTGAAGTCGAGGGAGACGTAACAGGCTGCCTCCTTCATCTCATTTACGATGTAGGCCTCGTTGCGCATGTCGTAGTGACGGAGCGACAGCAATCGGGTCAGATAGTTGGTCAAGAGCTTTCCTCCTACATCTAACCTTCGTACGGCGGGGTGAATTGGTCTGCCCTGGAGGATGGGAGTGATGGTGGTGTGGGAATAGCCGGTGTCGATGAGCAAGAGGATTTCGGCTGGTAGCTGGGCTACTGTTCCGGGATCACGCGGCGTACGAAGAATACCCTGGACGTCATGGTAGGAATTGAGCGTTGCGCCTGTACATGAGTCTTAGAAATTGAAGCTCTCTCTTTCTCCGTGTCTCTCTTATATAAGTATGGAACAGCAAAACGTACCAATACCTCGGTAATAACTAGCAAACCCAAACTCCTCAAACACCATCTGGTCGCAGTTCGTCTGGAGAACAGGAAGTGAATTGGAAGGTTCAGCTAGCAATAATCGGGTCTCAGAGGGATCGCAGGGCTGTGGTGCCTTGTCGTCGAAGAATTCGTGTTCCCATATATCCTTTTCGGCCTCCCAGTTGACGATGAAGCCCTTCTCGACAGGTCTCCTAAGAGCAACCTCGCTAAAGTCGGCACATTTATCTAGTTCAAATGCAATGTAAACCTTTTTATTGCGATCCCGGGCGATGCAATTTGGTATCACGCGGGGCTTGTCGACAACATCGCCTGTCACGTATCCAGCTTTGATGGTAGACGCGCCATTGTCGAGGACCAGGGTTCGAGATGGTGATGGTTGATTTGGTTTGGATTTCCTTGTCGGTGCCATGGCAGTTGTAGCAATCCCAGAGTTATTGTTCAGTGTCGCGCGTTCAACATTGTTCAACATCACCGAGGTGCTCAAATTGAAATTATTGAAATTATTGAAAAAGTTACGAAATGCCAACGCCTAGAAAATCCAGATCCATGACACAGTAACCCCTGTATGATAAAGTAGCTTGTTATGTGCATAAATGGTGGATTATCTGCCCCTCTATTTTTATGTATGCATTTATACAATAGCTCGCATCGTTGCCCCCCCCCCTTTTAATCTTTTTATAGCGCTTACAGGCTGCTGTAGCAGTACTTATTACATACAGCAGCCTGTAAGCGTTGTCTGGCCTTGTGGCCACTACACTTACTCCTATGCATGTACGAGGTGTATATTCATTTAATGAAGTTTCATTCGACCACTAAATCCCCTGTAAGTTTAGTGAGATAAGCGCGCTATTAAGCCCTGAGATTATAGTGACCTTAGCGCATCACTAAGCCCAGTAAAATCAGAGTGCTATAAGCGCTGTAATTCCAGCGACCTTTAGCGCATCACTAAAATTTAAAAAAAAACACAACTAAAATGCCTTATTTTTACAGCGCTTACCCTAACCCTAACCCTGGGCATATGTTACACAAGGGTTTAAAGGGTTAGGGTTAGCGCTATAAGCATAAGGCATTTAGCGCTAAAACTCGTTAGATTTAGTGGTGCGCTAAGTGTGCTGTAATTATAGCGCTCGTAGCGCCTTTACTTCACTAAAAATACAGGGGATTTAGTGGTTAAAAAAAACTTCATTAAATGAATAGCGACTCATTACATGCATAGGAGTAAGTGTAGTGGCCACAAGGCCAGATAACGCTTATCGTCCGCCGTCTTATAGGAGGTACTCAATACAACATCAATTCTGATATGTTTCTTCTACCACACACATTCAACTACAAAATCACTGACAAGTCTCGCTCGCTATACTTCATCGTTTTCTCTATTCTTTCCATTCTACATAGATAATCGACATAACTAAAAAGCCATGGGCACCTGTCTAAGCTACGCCATGATAACGAATGCCTCGAATATTATAGCTCCGTACTGCTCTGATTATAAGTCCAAGTATCCCACTACATTTTCGATATTGTAATCACCTACGTAGGTGTGTTCGTAGTCACCCACTCCTGGAATTGGTCTGATCGGGCGCCAGCCAAGTCATGAATCCAGCGTCCGACGTTGTCATGAATGCTGAAGCCCGACTCCGGGTTGGACGGCTCCTCTGGCGGGGTGGACGAGAAGGCATAGGCAAAGTTGGTGTCGCCGGCGCCGTTGAGGATGTACGGGTTGCCGTCGAAGTCCGTCCAGCTGGCGCAGCCCGTGCAGAGAGCTGTGAATTTGAAGTGTGTCTCGTTGACGCTAGTGCCCTTGAGGACGGTGTACTTGGCATCTTCGTATGTGCCGGGCACGTAGTATCCACTTCGTTCTTGTCAGTTCTCGAGTTCCTATTTTTTAGGTTGCGCGGGGAATCACTCACGTAGCCTGACGCGAAGAGAGCTGAACCGAGTCCCCGTCGTGCCATACGACCGTCAGGGGGTTGTATGTCATCGCACCACCCCAAGCCCATCCGGCCCAGCCCAGTTCAGTCGGCACCACCACTTGAAGAATCACATCGTAGCCAGCATCACCGCTCGCCTCCGCCGGTAGCGCAAGTCGGTAAGTGATCCCGTCTGTGCTTGTGTACGATTGGAACGTTATTCCAGTGTCAGCATCCACAAACGGAGTTGTGTCTGTCTGCGCGATAACTATGTTATTGTGAGCACTCCATCGCAATTCAGTTTCTTCCCTCAGAGTTTTATGACGCTACTCACCAGATCCAGCCAAGCCGACAACGCCGGCGGTTACTTTAGACCACTTCATGATGAACTTTCTATGGAAGAGTTGAGAAGACCAAAATTACCGCCAGCCAGACACAAGTGTCTTGGAAGGATGTGCTGCACTTTATATCAACCTGCCAAACCGCATCGTCACATCACAGGGGATCGCTTCAACCGAGGGTGATTAATTTGGAGAGCTCTCTCCGCAGCGGCCAACACGGGAAGAACAATATAGTACCTCTGCATGTCAAGGTACCATCTACACAACCATTGCGGATACTATCCATGATGTAAGATCGAGGGGGTAATCATCATTTCCCCTTGCTATATTCGCTCGAAGGGGTACACACCTCAGAACGCGGCTGAAGACAGCGTGGCATGAATGCGCTGACCGAAATGGTCCGGAATAGCCCACAGCGCCAAGCGTCAATCCTCTCGATGAGGTTATATTCCACAGGGCTACGGGCTCTCTTCCCTTGAGCTTTTCGAATTTTAGGAATGGAGTTCGTCATTCCGCGTGGAGACACCCGGTTACAGCAGCCCGGGTTGGGATGAAGCGCACCTGCAATCTTACCATGGCTTGCATCTAGGTAGCAACGATGAGAAGCCAAGAAATAGGTGCTAACGCATATCTATGTCAAGGATAGAATGAATTAGTTTTACCCTCGATCTGATTGGGTTCCTCGGGCCCCTAGCGACGATTCCCGGATCTTCGACATTAGCCTGAATCTTCAACTAGTCCTGGTTCATGGCTACGTCCCGGGCAAGCTATCTATCAATAAACGATTTATGCTGTGATCATTTCTCCAATTGTCGATTTATAGCAACCATCTTTTCCCTGGAACAGAATCCATGCTATCAGGTCCCGCAGGGAGATCAAATTTTCGACCTGGATGCCCCGTTTAGCCTAGACCACCCGAAAGAATGTGTAATCAAGCCTGTGTCCAAGATAAATATAAGAAACCCTTCATAATGTGAGGCGTCTCTTTTGGAAGGTTTGCCACACGATATCACGGGAATGCGGTGTTGGTTTGGTATAAAAGCTAAGGATCAGATATGTATCTTATACCGTCGTATCAACAATAGGATTCTATATCGCAGTGCTGGATATCAACCTAATTATCCCCTGGACTGGATATAAACTTGGTCCACACGGTAAACAGAACTGAGATCGTTTAGCTGTGTAGCTGTCTACCTGGTGCCTAGGTAAGTAAGGGGAAATCATAGTCTGATTCATGCCAAATATCCTGAAAGCTAATTAGTATCACCATTGAACTAAACATGCACTTAATATGCGAAGGGCTGAGAAGAAATCAGAATGTATGTCATCAAGCTATCTATCAAATCGAGGACAATATTGAGATGCATTCATTCTGACCCATTGACTTCCTGTCAAACTGCAGCACCCTAATTACGAAGACTCCAACATACCTAGGTACATACCTACCTACCTAGTTCATGATGTCAAGCATAATCCTAGGTAGAGCGGCTAAACGACCATGGCGCATATGCATCGTGTTAATCAGCCGAAATGGATTCCCCTTTTCTCAGGATATCTGGCCGAGAAGCTAGGATATGCTCTGTAGATCGGCCATGTCGCCGTGGATTGTCCCGAGGTGAGGAGAATCCAGGTAGAATAGGATGACTAGGTACTGTATGTGGTTCTGTAACCCATCGCAACTGGCAAATCAGTCTCTCCATTCCGAAGTCGTGGCAACACGCTGACCTGGCTAGAGGGGATCGTTCCGGAGGGCTGGCTCCACGTCTATATTCCGTGGTATTGCGATCCTTCAGATGATAAGCTTTGGTTATACCCGATGGGCTCACAAACGAACTGCTTAGACAACGATCGCTCATAAAAAGAATTCAAGCTATAGATGTGATAGGCACTTGTCTTCTGTTTTCCTGGGACTCGATGTTTGATCTCGTATTTCGCTGGGCATTCTTAATATTATGTTCACCAAAGCAGTGTTTTACGATGAAGCAAAGGGTTTGGTGAATACTTGATTAATACTAGTATCGGGATCTAAGACTTGATATTGTTATTGCTCTGTTTGAGTTACTCTCGCTGTCTCCTGACTCTCTTTGCCATTGTGTCGACTAGCCCTGACCCGGGAGATTAATATGATCAGAATCCATACCTGGGTAGCTAATTATCATGGTATTATGGAGTATAATAGCCTATCTGGCACACTTGTAAGTTCTCAACTAAAAACTTACAACAGTTTCTAATATAGCTGCCAGGTAATAAGATACGCGTAGAACGGTGAACGCTTAGTAAATGACAAGGAATCACTTGGACTTCGAAGCCTCGATTGAACCACCAGGCTTTGTAGCCGAAAGAGCCACATAATGCCAGTGGCCACGTCCGCGATATGACCCCACTCCAGCAACGGTATTGATGAAATATCGTTCCAGTCTCGCAATACGAATCAGATAGTAAGGGATAATGGCTAGGAAAAAGAAGATGCGTGTTATCGGCCGTATATTATCAGAGTAATCACGGATAATGATATCTTCGAAACCTGTATCCTCCAGCTGTCATACGGGGATTAGGCGCCAAGAAGTTATTGGCCAACCTAGGCGGCCACAGCTGGCGGTTAGAATAAGGTATTAAGATATTACTAATATATATAAGTTAGGAGGATAGCACCTATATATGCAAGCTGCACTAATACGAGGATATTTAGGAAGCCTAATGTATTTTATATTATTAAATTTGAGCATAAATAGGTTTAGAGATTCCTACTTAAATTACAAAAGGAATCAAGGACCTTAAGATCTATAAGAATTATTAAATGAATTTAAATACACATTTCAAGCTTAGAACCTTTATCACAGATAATTTTTATCACTTTTAAAGGAATTATTTTGAAAAATAGTTAATAAGATATTAGGCTAAGCTTTTAAAAGAATTATCCACCTAATTACTTTATTACCTTATATAAATCACTCATAAATTTTACACAATCAGCTATTTTTTTTTCACCGCAATAATAGGAAAAAACCTATAAAATCACCTTTATAATTCCCGCTTCATTATTTTATGCGGCTTAATACGAGTTACCACTTTCACCTCGTTTATTATCCTTAAATAAATACCTATTTTAGCGTTTATTAAGAAAAGAAAAACCACGATTTTTAATTATTAATAATAACTTTTATTTATCCCTTAAAATATACGAGAAATTTAAACTTATTTTATCGTTAATATATTTATTAATACATTCATTAATAAAATTATTAAAGCTTATTAATTTTACATTATAATTATTACCTTTAAATAAGGTATTTTTTTTTATTAATAAAGTTAACCCCTAAATATTTAAAACTTATCGTTATTTATAAATTAAAATTAGATTTTTTATATAATTAATTTATAATATAATTATTATATATTTTAATATATAGTTAAAAAAGCTTAATTTTAAAACCTTTTAAACTTTTATTAAAATATAAAATCTAGTTTTATATAACCTTTAAAAGTTTAATATAGTTATAAGTAAAAATAAAAATATAATTTAATTTAATATTATTATATTTAACTTTTTTAAATGATTATTATAATTATATTAGGAAATAAAAAATAACTTTTTAGCGATTAAATCGTTAAATGCTTTTATTAAAATATCGAAGTTATAAAATTAAAATTAGCTTCGATAATTTTATAACGATATCCGTGAATTATATAATATTATTATATTAATGCACCGATACGGACTTTAAGCTATTAAAACGTAAATAATTTAATTTATTAAATAAATTAAAAAATAAAGTAATATTTTTATTTAATAAGTTTAAAGATTTATAATTACTTTTAATAATAATTTATAAGTGCGTTAAAAAGTTATTAAGTAGCTTAAAAAGATTATTTAACGTTATTAAAAAAACTTTTAAAACTTATGTTAAAGATTTTAAAATTAAATTAACTTAATTAAAAATATTAAATAATAAGTAACGGTTAAAAAAGGATAAATTTAAAGTTAAAAGAATTAAATATAAGCATTTTTTATTAAATAAATTAATTTTAAATATCTGAATACTTAGGTATAATAAAGCTTAAAAAATTTTAAAGCTTATATTTAAATTATTTTTATTAAATTTTAACGTAAGATAATAGCTAATAAACTTATCGACATTAATTTAATAATTAAAACTTTAGAAAAAAAAGTAAGCGCTTAATTTTAATCGTAATTTTTTTATACTTATAATTATTATTTATCTCGTATTTCGCGGTTACTTTTAATTATTTTATTTATTTTTATAGGACGCTTATAAGCATAATTTTAATTAAATAAAAACCTAAAAATTAAACGCATTAAATAAATTAATAAAAATGTGAAAATATAATTTAAATTTATTAAAAATACTTTATTTATATTAAAAATAAACGAAGAAGGAAAAACATCACCGCTTAAAAAAAAGCTAAAAGTTTTAAACTTTAATTTTAGCGATTTAAATAATAATAATAATAATAGTTTGCTTAGATTTTTAAAAGGAATTCCGTTATAAGGATTACTTTTATTTAAATGTAATGCTTTTAAAGAAAATTAAAGGTTATTAAAAAATAGTATTAAAAATAAATTATTATTAACATTAAAACGATTAATTCGATCCGCACTTATTATTATTAATTTTATTTATTTTAATAAGTCATTTACTTATAACGGTAAAAACTTATTTAAATTTAAACTTTAATAAATAAAAATGATTTTTTATTTGAAAATTTACTTTAAAAATTTCCCGGAAAATTATTATAAGATTAATTAAATAAGCTTACTTTTAATTAAAAAAGCTTAAATTTAGCACTAAAAGAAAATCAGGGATAATAAATAAAGATATAAAAACGATTAATGGTTAAATTACGTAAAAGCTTTTAAGAAACGCTTTATAAATTTTTTTAAGAAATATTATAATATTAAAAAAATCTTAATGCTTAAATATAAAAAAGATATTTCCGATTATTTAATAAAATTATACGACTTTAATTAAATTATAAAATAATTAAAAATTACTTTTTAAATTTATATAGTTTAAATATTATTTAACGATATTATTAAATTAATTTATTTAAAAGAAAGCGGCATATTAGAAAATAATATTAATTTTATATAAGTAATTAAAAACGTTAATTATATTTATAAAAATATGTTAATTAATTCGGGGATATTATAATCGGGAAAAAGCGGGTCCGATTCGATGAAAAAACACTCGAAATTAAGCTAATATAAAGGTAAAGAAAATTACTTTAATTTAAACTAAAGTTAATCTTTAAAAACTTTTTAAAATCGATTAAAATAAAACGGTAAACCGAAGATAAATTTTAAGGATAAAATTTAAATTTTTAATAAAAAAGCCTTTTAAAAAATTAATTAAATTAACATTAATTAACGTAAAAAAAATAAAAAAATATACTAACGTTATAATTAAAATAATTATTAAACCTTTGCTTATTTTATTAAAAAAAATATTAATAATAAAAAACTATTTGCCGCTTTTAGAAAAGTTACTTTTATTAAAAAAAAACGAGATATTAAAGAAAAATTATATGTATTTTTTACATTAAAAAAGGCTCGAATTAATATTATTATATAGGTATAAAAGAAACTTTAGTATATGGAATTTAATAACTTTAATTTAAATTTATAAATAGCTTTTAAATTATATTAATTAAAAACCTACGGCTATATTAAAGTATATTTATTATATTTATAATAAAAAAAATCGCTTATAATATATTTTCTTAACTTATTAAAAAGCAATAAATAAAACCTTTAATAAAACTATAGCTTATTATTAATATAACCTTATTTTACAACGATTAAAAATACCGCGTAAAGGTATTATTTGATTTTAAAAGTTAAATCCTCGTAATATTTCTTTTTAAAACACGAAAATGGAAATTACTTATTTTTAAACGTATTAAGGAAAAACCCATGGTAGGATTTAACGGATAAACGAATATTAAAAGCGGAAAATATTTCATTAATTAATTAATGATATAATATTAAAAGAATTATTATTTTAAACTTAATTTTAAGTTAAATATAATAAATAATAAATATAATATTATTTTACCTTATTAATAATTATAGATATATTAATTAGCGGGATTTTTTAACGAGCTTAAAAAATTATTATTCTTTATAATGCATTATAAGAAAAATTACATAAATTAAAGAATTTTTATATAATATATTACCTTAATTATATTTTTAACGAAAAAAGATAAAAAAAACCTTTTTAAAAAAATATTAATAAAATTTAAAAAATTTATTTTAATTATAATTAAAAACGCAAAAAAGAAATTCCCGGATTATTAACCTTAAGATTATATAATTAACTTTATAGAAAATAAAACGCTTTTTTAAGGTTTTTTTTATGCTATAAGCGAAAAAAAATTAAATGTTTTAAAATTATAACTTAAAAAAATATTAAATATAAGAAAAATTAAAAAATTAACCTCGTTTTATATAATATTTTTTATATTTATATTAAAGTTTAATTTAAATAATTTGCTTTAATTAATAATAAATTATTAAAAATTAAACGTAATTATCGTTTTCGTTCGTTATTTTATTCCGTTAATTTTAAAAATATAAGCTCGATTTAATACTGCTAAATAATTTATAAAAATAAACCTTAAATTAAAATTTAATTTTATTAAAATTAAAAAAGATAACGAATAAAAAATAACATTTAAATATAAATATAATTTATTTAAATATACTATTATGTTTTTTAAACTTATTAATGCATTAATAATCTTTTAATTTATAATGAATAATATTTTTTAAGATTTAATAAATGCGGGATTATTAATATATATTAATGATTTTCTTATATACGCAAATATAAAAGAAAAATATAATAAGCTAATAAAGGAAGTTTTTTGCTAATTATTAGCTTATTATTTTATAATTGCTGCTTATAAATGCAAATAAGTAATATATAAGGTGGAATTTCTTAATTATATTATAAGCGTTTACGAAGTTTTTATATTTTAAAAAAAAATAAATTATATTTTAAAATAAAAAACCTTAATTAACTTTTATAAGTTATAATAATTTATTAGCTTCGTAAATTTTTATAGAAAGTTTATTAAGAAATTTTTTAAAATCGTTAAACCGATAATTAATGCGAATAAAAGAAATAAAAAAAATTAAAAGTGAATTAAAAAAATAAATATAATATTTATGAAATTTAAATTACGCTTTATTTTTGCTTTTATTCTTATATATTTTAAATTTAATAAATAAGTTTTTATTAAAGCTAATACTTTTAATTACGCTATTAAATTTGTTTTTTTATAAAAAAATAATAAAAGAAAATTTTATTTAATTATATTTTATTTAAGAAAATTTATATTTATTAAAATAAATTACGAAATATATAATAAAAAGTTATTTATCATTATTAATTACTTTATTAAATGAAAATAATACTTAAAAAAAGCTAAGTATTATATCGAAGTATTTTTAAATTATTAAAATTTTTTATATTTCGTTATTATTAAAGTATTTAACCGCTAATAAGCTTAATAAACATAATAATTTTTATTATATTAGTTTATTATTAATTATAAATTAAGCAAATAAAATAATAAAGTTAATATTTTTTTTAAATTAATATAATATTACCTTTAAAAAAAGGGAGCTAAAAATTAGCCGATTACATCGATTTTATAAAAAAAGCATTTTATAAAACTTATAAAATTTAACTTTTTAATTATAAGCTTAATTATATTTATTAAAAAATAACTTTATAACTTAATAACATTTAATTAATTATTAAAATTTATAAATTAAATTAAATAAATTAGCTTTAATAACCTTAATTATATTACGTAAAAAGTTTAATTAAAAAAGAATATTAAAGTAATTAACGATTTTTTATATTATAAAAGATAATTATAAATATTAATCGAGTTATAATAAAAAGTAATTAAATTAAAACATAATATTTTAATAATTAAATATATAGGAATAAATAAAATTATAAAGCTAATTATTAAAAACTTTTAATAATTAAATTTGAAAATTATTATAAAGGATTATATAAAAGAATATTATAAATGCTAATAAAATAAAATTATACGTTATTTATTTTATAAATTATTTTAACTTATGAAATTACATTATATTTTTTAACGAATAATTATCATAAATTTTATTATTAATTTATTTTTTTTAAACGATTATAATTTTATTTAAATAATAATAAATTCCTTTATTAAGATAATATATTTCGTACCCCTGAAAATTAAAGAAAAAAAAATCCTTAATTTAATTAAGATTTTTATTAAAACTTATTAAAAACATTATGATATTCCCTTAGATATTATATCTAATAAAAACTTTAAATTCACTGCTTATTTATAAAAAGATTTCTTTAAATTAATAGGTATTAAATTTAGGATAAGTATAATTTTCTACCTTTAAATTAATGAATAAATAGAATAATTTAATTAATTTTTTAAGATTTACTTATAAGCGTTCATTAATTATAAAATATCGAATTAAAAAGATTTTTTATTAACCGTTAAATTTACATATAATAATATTATATCCTTTTTAACTTAATTTATTTCTTTTTACTCGAATTATGAATATTATTCTGTGGTTTATAACCCTTTTTTTAATACTTTTCGCAACTTAAAAAGCAAGTTATACGCATATTAGATAACTTTTATATATAACGAAATTAAGAAATATTTAGAAATAAGCAAGCAACGCATAAAGAAATAAGCTGATTATAAAAAGAAGGAAGCTTCGATTTATTATGATGGCTAATTAGTGATGTTGAATGCTAAGAATATTAAGATTAAACGATTAATTAAAAAATTAAATAAGAAGATATTTAGTTCTTTTTAAATCCAGAAGGTAATTTTACCTATCGCTATTAGATTTATTTTATTTAAAAAATGAAAAATTTATAACTCTTTTTATATTTTGCTTATAAAACCTTACTGCGCTAGTAATTAAATACTGCTTAATTTTAATTAAATCCTGCGGAAAGTAGCCCTTATTAAAGCAAAAAGTTATAATATTAAGAAAGTTATGGATTTTTTATTAATTTAAGGAAAAGTAAAATATTTAGTTAAGTGGGAAAATTAGCCTGTAAGAAAGGATTAGATATAAGAATCATATAATTATTTTAAAGGAGTTTTAATAAAGGCGGCAGTTAAGCAATTTTATGCACAGAATCTAGGCAAGCCTATAGACCTGCGAGTTTAAGAAGAATTATCTGTAATCTTGTCGGCGTTAATATAAGATAGCGCTTAAAAACAAGTCTTAGGAAGAGGGGAGATGGTGTTATACAGGAATTAGGCGCTAAGAAGTTATTAATTAACTTAAGCGGCCATAATTAGCGGTTAGGATAAGGTATTAAAATATTATTAGTATATATAAGTTAGGAGAATAGCGCTTATATATGTAAGCTGCACTAATATAAGGATATTTAAAAAGCTTAATGTATTTTATATTATTAAATTTGGGTATAAATAGGTTTAGAGATTCCTACTTAAATTACAAAAAAAATCAAGGACTTTAAGACCTATAAGAATTATTAAATGAATTTAAATACATACTCTAAGCTCAGAACCCTTGTCACACCAGTATCTGCTTAAAAACGCCAGGATGTGAAATGGTATTGGTAGGCATGGCTGCGTATTTGTTCACCTTGATCATATCAACGGCCATGTCTTCAGGCGATCCATCAAGCGCGTTATGATCGTATTCGAACATGGTAAGCCGACCACCAGGGCGCAAGACGCGGTAGAAGTTGCCCAAGACAGCTTTGGGATCGGTAGCGTGTACGAAGGTTTCCATGGTGTAAACACCATCGAGAGATTCATCAGCAAAGGGTTCCAAGTGATGATAATCCATCCTTCGGGCCCTAATTGTGCTCTCCGGCAGACCTGACCGTCGTATATTCCGTTGAGCCTTGGCAATATGATGTTCGACGATATCTATGCCCTCAACACGTAGGCCGTATTTCTTTGCCATGTGCAATGCCACGTGTGCCACACCACAGCCAGCATCGAGCACCTGCGAGCCAGGAGGCAGAGCAAGCGCCTCAGCCAACTTGTCCTCCATCTTGCGTAAGCCCCTGGATAAGGGAAAAGGCCAATAGGTGTCATGGTCCCAGTAGCCAAAGTGTCTTGTTCCTCCCAGAAGAAGCCTGTACCCCAACCGAGACTCAAGGGAATAGTAATAGGATTGGAGCTGGGGATTAGAATTGATGACGGGCGCCGTGTTGTTGGTCGAGTCTGAAGAGGGCGACATGATGAAGATGAGAGGACGTGTGTTTACAGAAGTGTAAACGTATGTGCCTAGTGTTGAAATTTGAATAAATAAATACAATGAGTGAGGCCAGGGTTTATCGAGAGAATGAAAACGTGATGTGTTTGGTGAGCTGGGCGTATTGTGATGAACCTATCACGTACAATTGAAGGGTAAGGATGTGACGCACGGTTTCTGACCGCAGTACGCAGGACAGATCACATGTTTGATTCAATCTGAGGATCCCTAAAGAGCACCACTCTCACGGTATGCACAATTATACATCTCTCTTATAGTTTGGAGTTTTAAAATGTCATGGGCGACTTACTACCTGTATTTCGTCCTACGAGTAAATGGAAGTACCTAATCGAAACTATAAAGTATAGGATATATGTATATCGGTAGGTATGTAGAGTTAGATCTGACGATTTGCCGGAGTAAACCCCTTATCTCGCAGTTCGTGTTGGTGTTAGTCAAGGAAAAAGAATAGTCCGTGTAAAGTATGTAGGTATCTGTCCCTGTTCTAAGATAAGGTACGGAAAGGTACAATACAAACCGCTAGATCGAGGCAAGGGTGCATGTAGATCGCTGATAGGACAAGATTCGGGCTGGATGACGTGCTTTTCAACGCTTCCCGTCCTGTCCGTCCTTACACAGCTGCATAGATATCGGCGACCGCATCTCTTGTGAGACATCAAGAACCCTCAGCATACATAAGCGTTGAATCTGATCATCTACCTAGGTATCTCAAGCCGTTCTCGTAAATAAATCACTCACCGCCTTTCCTCATTCCGTTCGTCCTACTGAAGAATGGTCTTTGTTAGCAACCACAGAAAGTAGATAATTACGATATGTATCGAAAGTGATGATCCGTCCATCCATGATGACGGCAACCATCAAGATAAGTAGGTATATTATTCCTATTTCTAATCATGAAGGAGGAGCTACGGTAAAGAAGATGGACTAGCCTACTTCTAACATACTATAATATTTGCCCCTTTCCATCTAGATCGATCTCTACTTAGTTTATCCCCCACTTGCACATGTGAGACCCTGAAAATCCCTCTATTCTATTTTTCGCGACTCGGACTAGCCCCGAGTTTGACCTTCGTTCGTGCCATCGCTCTTACGAGCGCGCAACATTCCTGTGTCTCTGGTCATTTGTATTAAACCCAAATCTAGGAGCCCTAGGAGCACCAACAAAGAGTGTTTACCTAGGTAGTTGAGGCAAGAGAGAGAGAAAAAAGAAAAGGAGATTTGAAATTTATCAGGATTCAACAACACAATGGGCTCTCTAATCCCCGAACCCGAGCCAAATCAACCGAGCCAACCCCTCCACGATTCCATCCCCCCTCTAATCCTGGGCACGGCCACCTTCAACACGCAGTACGTCGCAAACCCATTCGAGCTACCAGCAACCTCTATCGTATCACGCGCTCTCGACCTGGGTGTTCGCGCATTCGACACATCGCCGTACTACGGGCCCTCGGAGCTGATCCTAGGTGACGCCTTGGCACATCCTTCCATCACGCAGAAGCACGCGCGCTCATCCTATTTCCTGGTGACCAAGGCGGGCCGCATCGCAGGTGATGTCTTTGACTACAGCCCGGCCTGGGTGCGGTACTCGGTGCTGCGCAGCTTGGAACGACTGCACACCTCCTATCTAGATCTAGTGTACATGCACGATGTAGAGTTCGTCTCCGCATCCGAGGTCCTGACCGCGGTGCGCGAGCTGCGCCGACTCCGTGCCGAAGGCGTCATCCGGTACGTCGGCATAAGCGGGTACCCGGTCGAGAAGCTGTGTTCGCTAGCCGAGATGGTTCTTCGGGAGACAGGCGAGCCGCTCGATGCCGTTCTGAGCTATGGCCATTACACCATCCAAAACACCACGCTAGGAACCTCGGCTCTGGAGCGTTTTGAGCGCGCACAGGTCGATGTCGTCCTTAATGCAAGCATGTTGGGCATGGGCCTGCTTACCACGAGGGGCGCCGACGCCGGTCCTATGGCTACCTGGCACCCCAGCCCTGAAGGGTTAAGAAAGGCATGTCAGGACCTAGTACCTGTTGCAGTAAACGCGGGCGAGAAGCTGGAAGTGGTCGCGATCCGGTGGGCCCTAGACAACTGGTCTCGAGTTGGAGCATCCAAAGGCGGGCGTACTTCCAAGCTACCGAGTGGAAGCCGAGTCGGCGTAAGCGTGATGGGCATATCTAATATCGCCGAGCTAGAGGAGACTTGTCGAGTCTTTCAAAGTGTAATCGAGGGTCTTGAAACAGAGACGTCCGACACCGAACAAACGAAACGTCGACAATGGAGTCTAGACCGACGCCAGAAGATCCAAGGTGTGGTTGAGCAGATGTCAACCGTTCTGGGCCAGTGGAAGGACTACAGCTGGAGTAGTCCCGACCCCGGGTTCGTCAACGCGAGGAAGCCGACCGAAGTTGGCGTGACGCCTGACGACGGCATATTGACGAAGCATGCCGCCAAGAACTCCGCCGTAAGTGTTAATGTTGAAGAGCTCCCAGTGGTGGCTGCATAGATGTTTGCTATCTAAATGTCATGCTTGGTCGTAATTGATTAAACAATACGTTTGAAATGCAGATAGTTGCGCATATTGAAGTGTCCTACAGTTGCATAGTATTGCGGAGAACTAGAATTAGTAGATATTGACAGCTTTGTTCGGATCACCAATGGGAATAGAAATACAGATGATATCAACATGTGAAACAACCAAATCATTCATCTATAATTTACACAGTCAAGTTTGGAAAGTGATCTTGACATTACTTGCCTACCTAGGTACCTATTGACGTGATATGTAAGTAGATACCTAAGGTATCAATCACTACCATATTCGCGTCTCTTAAATTTGTGATTGAGACTTCTATTCTCATGAGTCGATGAAGCCATCGTTACCATCGAATGCAACAACGCAATGAAGAGCGCTAGATATAGGAGCTGAATGAATAGCCTACCCGGCAAATGTTAACTTCTGCTGAAAGGGGTCCCTCGTCGCTCATCCATCTCGCTCGAGAGAACTATGTGATATCGATCGCCATTGAATGCCAAGCATCTAAGTATAATACAATCCTTAACTCCGAACTAGAGAAAGTCAACTGTGCCTACCACCCCTAGAATGCAAAATGTCCATGAACCCCTAAAACCTATGATGGCCCCTGCACAAGAACCATTCTCCGTCGGAATGTAAGAAACAATAATGAAACGACTGTGTACTGTGTCTATTGTGTAACTTGATGCGGTCGCTCCGCCGTGTCGACGTGTCCGAGTTGCTTAGAATCCTCATTGTCGTCACCAACAGGAGCCGGTGTCTCAGGCGTGATCATGACTTGCGGCGGAGGAGCATTGGTATCTCTTCTTCCTTCTAAGTTTAGACCGCCTTGGTGAGTGTCGAGCCTCGGTAAAGATTCCTTCTTGGCACCGTCGCTTCTTTCAACAGGAGCTACAGCATGCTCGATGTGTTCACCGTGAGCCTCCTCGGCATCTGCTGGTTTGCTGCCTGGGCTCAAATCTTCGCCGTCGGGCGACTGAGCTTCGCCATCTATCGGAACGCCGACCATCTCTGCCAGGCTCCTGAAGTTAAACATCGGCTCTGCATTTGCGTTGTCGCCTTCCTCGCTGCGCGCAGCTAGGCTAAGCCCGCTCGAACGTGGGTCCTCAGAGTCAGCATTGGGGTTTCTGCTAGTGTAACTACCAGGCATGCTTTCAACCCCGCTAGAGCTGACAGAGCTGGCGTTGCTCATCTGTCGCAGGTGTGATGATCCCCTTGGGGGTTGTGACGGCACAGGAATCGGTAGTGACGAAGCAGCACTGCTACTCGTTTGGTTCTCATCATTCTCACTGCGATCGATGGCCTTTCCCTTGTCGCTTGAAACCGGCCCAGGGGCAGAGGCGACATCTGCAGGACCTGTGCCATGTTGGCCACTCGGGAGGTTGGTGGCTGCGGCCGCGCTGGTCTCCATGTGTAGGTTGCTGGCAACACTATTGCCTCGCCTTCGCCCAAGTCTCAAACTAAGAGAGCTTGCGCTCGCACTGCTGCCGCCGCCGCCGCCATACACATCTCCCCTCTTCTTGGCCGCCTTGCGTTCCTCCTTCTCTCGCTTTTTTGCTTCCTTGCGGGCTTCCTTCTCTGCCTTCTTTCGCCGTTCTTCCTCGTCGGCTAAACTTAACCTGATCGCTTCCGCCATCATGAGATTCTCGAGGTGCGCGGCATCTATCCGTTCACGACCAGGACCCACACGGCTGGATATGATGCGAGGAGCCGGCTCGGTGGCAGAGGGAGCTTCCACACCCCCTTCGTTCGACTGCAGGTTAGAGCTGCCGCCAGGGCTCTCGTTGCCCTGATGACCCCCTGCGTTCCTACGACTAAACCGGGATGATCGACCGAAGATGGAACGAGATTCCTGATTTCCCATGACAAAAGCAGCATGATGCAGAGCATCAGCAGCCGCCGCCCTACGCCGCTGCTGCGCACGAGCCGAGCCTAGTTTAGTAGACCAGTCGGGGCGGATGCGATCAGTGGTGATGACGCCGGGCGCGTTGGCAGACACGCTCTGCGTCCGCCGGCGGTTAGCGTTGGCGGGAGGCACCACCGAGGTAGGGGAGAGGGTCGAGTTGAGAGAGCTCGAAGACGACATGGCCGTGCTCATAGCACCTATGGTGGAAGGGTTGAATGCGTATGTCAAGCCGCGGCGAAAAGGGGGAGGTTCATAGGTGACGCCAAACTCCATCTGGGTGCAGTATGGACATTTTGCTGGTTCCATAACGAGCTCACCCTCGCCCTCTTCAGGATTGGTTGCTGCTGGGGAACCATCCTCTTCTGCGTGGTGCTCGGGAAAATGCGGATCGGGGCGCTTGATCTGCACGAAGCATTCGCTACAGATAATCTGGCAACAACAACGAGTGCGATTCAAGTATGGTGGATAGTACATGAGGCAAAGCGGGCACTCAATCCCTGCCTTGTACAAGAAAACCTCGAGGGGCTGTCCGTTAACGAATGGGTCGTTAGGCAGGTTGATCTCACGCGGTGTGATGAATTCCGTGTTTGAACTATTTCGGGAAAGGTTGAGGGCTGCCGCTAGCGATTTCTTCTGTGGTTTGAAGGGCGAGCTATTCCTCGGCGCCGAGGGCGACGTCGGGGAAGGTAAGGCCGATGCTGGATTGGAGACAGAGTGCTCGGTGGCAACAGAGAGCGTCCTGGAGCCCATTGGAACAGTGAGGGTGGGTGTCGATGTGCCAGATGATTCGGCGGTTGGTCTGGGCTGCGGGATCAGATTCTCGGGAACCTCGTCGGCAGGAGGAATTTCGAGGCCACGAGCGGCAGCGATAATCTGATGCTCAGCCCAATTTTCATTGAAATCGTCCAGTCCACGCCAGAATGGGGCTATCTTCCTTTCGATCTGTCGTAAATGTTGTGTTAGTTGGAAAATGGCAATTGAACTGAAAATACACTTGGGGGCGAACACATTACTTACCTGCAACTGGCGTACTATGGGTTTGCTAAAGTCCTCAGACGCAGTATATATACCCGTAGTCACTAGGTAGCCACCATCTACATGTTCCTCCTTCATGCTGCGTTCGCGTTCTTTAATTCTTGCTTGCCGGTCCCTCTCCAGTCTCCGTGCTTCTTTCTCTTGTTTTGTTTCTCGATGCTCGAATGGGGCGTCCGGCTGACGAGAACTCGATGAACCGCCGAACGACAATCCTATGCCGCTCAGGTCAGGTCGGCTTGATCGCCTAGATCTATCAGGGAGATCGCCGTGATAGCCAGCACCACCCGAGCTACCGCCGGGGTCAGTATTGGACCCATGTGGCCCAAGACGAGAGCCACCCCTCGCATCTTTAGTATGTGCGTTGCCCATCTCTTAGGCTGCGCTAGGTTAGGCTCAACAGCCTGGATAGATATAGTACCTAGTACCTAGTCGTGGCTGGCAATATTCGATGCCTTATGCGCGATATGGATTGTTGAGGGGACTCGGGACCTATGCGGTTGGAAAAGGAGGATCAACGAGGAAGTTGGTCGTATGCATGTAAGATGTCAGATATTGGGCTGTTGGATGTCGAATGATATAATATTTATCGTTCGGAATGGGTGGAACAAAAACTTGAATTGAGATTAATAGTCTTTGTATCTTGGTATCACCAATCAAAGGGATGATTGGGTACGACTTGTGCGAATTATCCTACCATGTCGTCAGAACATAACCATAGCCTCGGAAACAAAAAAGTGGCACAGTGGAAAATGGAATAATGATCCTTCTCCTGTGTGTTAACAATACAAATACATACGGACTAGATTAAAATCAATCGGGGCTTGAATCAAAGACGAATGCTGTCAATGATGGTGCTAGTAGCGCATGTTGTTCGAGTAACATAAGAGGCCATCTGGGGATGTATCGAGTTGAGAAACTACCTATGTCTGGATCGGGACAACACAGTCGTCGTCGATGCCCATGGGTTCTCGGTGTAGAAATGATTTCGAGTGACGAGTGACGAGTGACGAATGACGAATGGCGAATGGCGAATAACGAATAGAACAGTACCTTAGGAGTGTTTGTAGGGATAGATGCGTAGACGTATTCACTATCTGATCTAGATAGACACAGGGCTGTTTGGCTGACTAGCGGAGTCTCGAACCAAATAATCCTTAGCCACTATTTGCTAGTTCTACTTCGTGTGATGCCACTAGGTCGGTATCGTCGGGTTCGAATATCTGCCAAGGGCCGCAAGCTCGGATAGGTGGAAATGTCACGGTCGGGTCAGGTTAAAAGCTGGAACTATAGACTCGTGAAGTATGTAATAATAGTAGTTCGTTCGACACGGAGCCGGAAGTGAATTACTGATAGCTTTTTTTGTTTGTTTCGCCCCGGCTCGTGTTTCTCGAGATAGTAGAAAAATGTATTGGATGAAAAAAATGAATGATTGTAAGTGAGTCGGGAGATATCATGTATTTTGTGGGAAAGTAGTTGAAGTAGTGAAGTAGTAAAGCATAGGTAGGTATGCAGTTTATCTCCCGTAGCAGATAATATGATTAAACTGTTTAGGTTGGATTGACAGCATTGAATGATGAAGTAATTAATGGTAAGTGCTGGAGAGAGAGACTGGGAGGTGGGGGGAAGAATGATGCCGCTGCCGCACAAACAAATGAACCTTTAACAGCTTTCACCACTGCATGTACATGTACTGTACCTACCAGTGTTAGTACAATGTGTAATTACCTTGTTCCATCAACCAAACAGAATCTAGCTTGGCCCACATATGTGCCGAATCCGTAAAGTATCCTACTATGTACCTATGTATCTTGACTTTTTTTTTTTTTTGCTTAATACTATGTAAGTATGCAGCTAGGTAATTAATTGTGCAATAACCAACAATATAAATAACCAAGATAATTGAATAAGCTCATGTGAAAATCAGACGATAAAATTGCAAGTAACTCAATTTAGGTACTGAGTCTGACAGATTTCATGCGACGATAGCCTCGGATGACTAAATCCACAAATACATGTACAGTCTGACAGTAGGAATCTTATGTACATAGGTACCTAAGGTAGCCTCATGCAGGTCTAATCGTTGTACCTTAGCTAGTGCACTCCGAGTTGTGCATAACCTCGATTCATTAATCGAATAACATACAATCCTGTCACGAGGACTCGTTACCTGTAATAATACAAATCTCTCATCTTCCTCCTACATTTTTAATCCTTTTTATCTTTTCACTTTTAAACAACCCAACCCAACGATACGCTATATCTTCATAGTTACATCCAACACTGCAACATAATGATCACGAAATGTATTAATTTGAGGTGAATGTGTCTATTTACCGTCCAAGGGGGTGTCATGTGGCAAGAAAGAGGCAATCAAGTTGGGGATAGCATCATTATCAAGGTATGTAGATGTAGTCTCGTGCTCTGTCTACCACAAGGACATCCCCATCCCCTTTGCGAATCCTTATCTACCAATTAATTATCCGCCAGAAGACAGCCAACTTTTTTCATCAAGAGCCAATTACAAGATGCTTTCAGTATCATATATCATACCTATGCTACCTATTCAGTCATAGGTGCTACATCTATGCAGGTACAGTAGGTAGTATGCGAAAACACGCGCAGATGGGGTTAACCTCCGCAACCTAAGTTACCTCCCTAAAACCCAGCTTATTCCGATATGCCAACGAGTATGTCCATCTTAACAATGGTCGATTCCGACGACAACGTTCCAGCTGTCCGAGTCGAACTCCTGGCCCTGAGTATACAGCTTGGTTTCTTGCTCCTGGCAACCCTCGGCGATGTCGGTGGCGTAGGAGGCCAGGTCGGGGCAGCTGTGCTGGAGCTCCGACGGCGTGTCGTTGCAGAGCCAGATAGCCGCTTGCCACGAGCAGCTGATGCGAGTGCACACGCCCGGCCCAGCACTGGCGCTGCAGAGATGGTCCGTGATGCTCTCTAGGTAGATGATACCCGTTCGAATGTCCCAATAATCCGTCGCGCCGCCTCCGCCAACCCAGCACTCCAGATTTCCCTAGCCTCGTGTTAGTTTCACAGCTATACGAAAAAAGGAAAGAAAAAAAGAGCGGATTGCGTTTACCTTGTTGCGTGCCTTAGTCGACAGATGAGTGGATGGTCTCGTCCAATTGATCGAGGAACCCATGGCCTTGACTTGATCCTGCATTTCCTAATATCATCTGTTAGGCTCAATGAATACGGGTACGTTGAGTTGAACCTTCTACTATACCTCGATAGTTCCACTGATAGAAACCTGAGAGCCATCAGTCTCGTTGACGCCACGCCAGGTCATGGGGACGACTGTGTAGCCCTCGAGAGGTGGAGTTAGGGTGGCGCCAACCGAGGCGGCGAACAGCGCAATCGAGGCCTTCATGGTTAATGATAGTGATAATAACTACGGTTGTATGTGTAATAATGGGTACAGTCGAGGTTGTAGATTTCAATTGATTATTGCAAAATTCCTGCGGTTTTATATATATTTTCGAGGTAGTTGATTAGGAGTGGTTCTGATACCTGAATGCGAGATTTAACAAACAACACGGTGAATCACGTATGCAAACAGAGGAAATTCCTACCTCTTGGCTCAGGCGAAGAGAAATCTTCATGTTTGCTACGTGACGATACAGGGGGTTGCCTACTTTAATCATCACCGGTGTCAAATAGGGGAATAGGGGCAACACCACGGATCCGTTCTCTTACAGATAATAAGAATCGATATACATAGGTAGGTAACGATAGCGTAATGTTCGTTATTCATCGACATCCCGCGGCCCATTCTTCTTAAAATACTCCTCATACTCCTCCCAAGTCATATACGGGAACTCAGTAGGCCTCGTGATGGGCACAAAGGGGATACCTCGTTTCTCAAACTCGGCCAATCTGTCTCTCGTTCTCTCCTTTGACTTATTCACGCTGTACACCTTGATACGATGCGCGCTGCTCGTCACATGTAAACCCCAGTTCCAAGCGTTCCGGACTTCGGTAGGTTGTGTGTTAAGACTATTGTCCCAGCATCTTACCACCATTTCGATCCAACCCTCGACGTCGCAAGGCAACCAAATACTCCAGGTGCGCCATGCGTATTTATGCTTGGCGCTCATGTTCTCGACCGGTACCGGATACCAAGAAAACCCTCCATCGGCGCTGACCTCGACCCGCTCGGGCCACTATAATAAGAAATGAGAGTCAGTAATTGCTCGTCTAAGAAGGCGAAAGGCTCGTCTGATGTATGTCTCCGAGGTGGTTATCCTCGAGCGAGCAAAGATTATACCTGAAGGGGGAAGAAAAGAACTCTGGATGTTACATACGCGTCCACCTCCCGAGTATGCCCAACCTTTAACTTCGATCTTGCCCTCGTGTACGATGACTTGCTTGTTCCACGGCGACATGATAGCGCTACATAAGTTTAAGTAAGTACCTAAACATTGGAGTAGGGTTTTACTTGAGCGGGCCTTTTCGCGACCGAGCTCTCACTCACCTACTAACGGGCATCTCTTGTATCTGAATCCCGTCGATCCATCGCTGATTGTGCTTTCCCACTTGATGGTTGAAATACAGGTACTCTTTGCTTTGAACCGGGGCTTTAGAAGGCTCCGGCAACGCCGTTATGCGATACAGCCACTTGACACTCCTCGCACCAATATACCCCATCACAACCGCTCTTACGGGCGCGCCATGGATCTTAGGAAGAGGCTCGCCATTCATCTCCCAGACGAGCATGACTTCGTGAGCCCTGACCTTGGAGTACGGCACGCTGATAGCGTAATTCATGGCCTCACTCATCTTGAAGTATGTATCCGCGCCCACAAGCTCCAAATGCTTCGCGTCGTCCTCGAGCCCACCACAGTATTTGATTACCTTCTTGAGCGAAACGCCCACGTACTTGGCTGTGCCGATGGCACCCTCGGCCCAAGGGGCGTTGATCATCTCGTCTCCCTCGCCGGCATACAAGCTAATCTGCTCGATGCGGCGCGTGCCGCTGCACTGAATAGTCACCAGCCTCTCCATGCGCGGAAATCGACTCTCGTCTTGGAGATCCGAAAGCGTCAGCTTCTTGGGCTCCTTGACTAGGCCATCAAGACGGAGGAACCATGCGGAAGGGTCTATAGATGGGATGCCACCGTGATTACGAATGAAGTGCAAGGGGTTAGGGGTAACTGGTGCTGCCGTGACAAGTCTCTTTGGTGGCTCGCCGTTGTAAGGAAACTGGAGTAGATGCAACATATTTGGGGACTTCTCTTTGAGAACGATGGCCCATGACTCCTCTGGGACTACAGCCAGTCGACCGCCAATAGCACGATGCCAAAGCTTCCATCTTATTCCTATACTGATGGTTAGGTTTAAGAGAACTGATAGATATAATGTGACATAAAGAGAGAGAAAGAAATTACCTTCGAGGACAGGATTAGTCCCAGGGATGGGTGCCAGCTGGAATTCTGGCGGGGGTGGAAACTTCTGCGAGACGAGGATTTCGTGGGCCTTTCGCTTTTTATCTGGGTAGTCCTCCCATTCGACGTAGCTAGCATGTTGAATGTCAGATGGTTTTTTTTTTTTTTTTTTTTTTTTAAAAAATAACGATTTTTCAATCCAACTTACCCGTCCCATCCGGGCAGCTCATCAGCAGCAAGCTTGCCGTCGAATTTCTTCGTGATGGGTGAAGTCTTTGGTTCCCAATCCGCTCTGTCGCCATCTACCTCTTTGCTCCTGGTTTGATCGAGTAGATGTAGCTCTACGCCTGCTAAGCCCTGCTCGAGCTTCCACTCATCACTAGGCTGGGGAATTTAGTTTGAGGATATCGTCTACTAAAGAGTATACCCTCACTAACCTGGAAGTTTTGAACCGCCTCGCGCAACGGTATGTCTGTTTGCATTTTGAAATTGGGACTTACTTTTCTCCAGGGATGTGTGGCAGACTTAGCATCACGATGTAGAGACAAACACACCACAGGGGTGAGGAGGGGTCCTATTGAAAATGAAGTGTCATTGCAGTGCTGACTGAGCGCCCATGCGTGTTTAAGATCATAGAGTTGAAAAAGACGTCAACGATTCGTCACCATGTGTAGGTCAACCATACAAAAAGTACCATGATGCATGTTGTTCGTCGGCTTGTTATCAGTTCAATTATACCGCACTACCTACCTAGGTACTATTGCTAGATTCCAAGCCAATAGGATGTTCCTCCACTGTCAATCGTATGTATCTGCCATCTTATTGGCAGAACAGTACCTACCTATGTAAGTTGTAGAAAAACTTCCAGTTAATATAGCCTATAGCATTGCTATGATGAATGACGAAGATATTCGTTGTAAATATCCATCAATACCAAAGGCGAAGAAGTATCTTTATCTCGTAAGAGAGCCCAACAGATCTATGAAGAAAGTAAAACTTTGTCCCCAAAGTTTGCTTCCTCCTATCGTTTTAGGGACCTAGTCTAGTCCCGTCTTCTTGGCCTGTAACATGAGATGCCTAGTCTGGCTTTCCGATAGCTCTGGAGACACTTGCTCTGTGGCTGCAATGAATCTTTTTGAGACATTGGGCAAAGCACGGCAATGCTCATGGCCCCCGAGGCGACTCTGCGTATCTATGGTTTTCAGTATCTCTGCGAGCTTCATGACGTTCATCTGAACTGCTTCTGGCCTAGGAACAGGGTACAATTGATGCTTTGTAAGCGATTGTACAATAGCTCCGAGCATCGCTATTCCACAGTTCGAGCCCAGTGTTGATGACTCTGGCAGATGCACAGAGTACCGACAAATGAATTTGTTCTCGGCGTTTCGAGTCTCGTTCTGGAGAAGGCGATTGACAATATCTTGGACAGGCTCGAGCATTTTTCGGATTGCTTCCAGTCGGGTACGTTCAATGAGACCTACGAAGATATTAGATATCTGATGGCTAGACGCATTATATGAGGTAGCGTTACTCACTAGAGGAGTCGGGTGGCTCGAGACAGGCCGAAAATAGTGTTCCTGTAGAGAGGCTTAAGCTGCCTTCGATCGGGTCGCACCTTAGAGTTAGATATGTCGCTGCTTGCTTGAAGATTTGGTCGTCTCCAAGCTCCCAGGAAATCCAGAGGAGCTTTTGGGCAAGGCCATCCATGATCCGTTGAGCCGTGGGATTCGTGGGGTCGGCATCAGGCAGATCGCGCACCCACCTTGAGGCCCATGGTTGGAGGATGCGGCTCAAGTCGTACTTATCAGTCAATACGGTGAGATGATACAGAGTGTAGATATTGATGAATCCACCATTGTCGCTAAGTAACATGAGTTGACGGACCGAGGTTGGGACCCGATCAAATCGACAATGTATGATGTTGAGAACTATCTCCATCGTCTTTGGGTCGTCTTCAGGGAGTTTGACAATCCATTCCTCTCCACTTCCTTTTTCGGGCTGGATGGATTCGGCAAAACCACCATAAAGTAGTTTCTTCCAGACTGGTGACGCTCGAGCTAGAGCCTTGGGACACACGACGAAGGTGACAGTATCACACTCTCCAACAGCAAGACAGAGCTCGCCGTCGGGATCAATAACTATCCTGGAAGGTTGAGACTTTTTTGACTGAATAGTAATAGCACGTAGCTTCAGAGGACTGCCATCGAACGCTTCGCTACTGTCGGAAGTCTCATCGTCGTCGGCCATTTCGATTGATCTGGAACGAAGCGCCGGTAAGGTAGAAAATAGACAATTTACATTTGGCGTGGTGGGTGAATTAATTAAGAGACATGAAGATGATGATGGTGAGAAAAATGGAAGAGAATGCAATGTGCTATTACTACTGAAGTGGTCGCCATGGCAATAAGCGTTTAACAGAATAGGTAAGGTATCTACCGCTGTCGAAATAATGAATAATATGGAAGGTATTTATCACCTTGTTGGCACTCTGATGTTGGTGTTGACACTTACAAGTTACAACTGCAGCTGATATTGAGCTGATAGAGAGGTACATATAGTAGGTACCTACCTAGAGAAGTGGGTCACCAGATGGGCAATAGAGTAATAAGTAGCCCTGGCAGCCTGGTACATGCAGCTGCAGCTGACATTGGAAACATTGGAGGGCAGGAGGGGCAGAGGGGCAGAGGGGTTATCCTGGCTGCTATTGCTATTGCCCCGCATTACGAGAGCATCTAATTTTTCTAATTGTATCCCACTTCATAAATCCATCAAAACTACAACCAAAACCAATGGCCACCAACAGTGCTGATGGTGATGCCCTCGAGGCTCTCAAGTCTCTAGTAAAATCCACAATAGAACTTATATCTCAGCTTGAAAGATTTCTACATTCGATAGCCGTCGACAATACTTCCGAAATCACTGCCCCGCCTTCGTCTCCCTCCAGCAGCGAATCCATCAACCCTCTATCCCTCGCCCACGACTCTGCGACTCTCATAAAGGCGCATACCACGAAGCTATCTCTACTTATTATCAACGAACCATTTACACCATCCGCCATCAGCAAAGTCCTTCGCGAGCTTGTAGCCGGTCCCATCCCAGCTCTCGCATCTGCCGTGCAGTTATGCGACGCCGATCAATACACCAAAGTAGCCCGCCAAGATCTCGCATGGCGGTGTTATCGCGTTCTAAAGGAGCTGAAGGGCCTTGTTGAGGTCATCCCTCTCAACGGAAAGGTTCTACCAACCGCCCAGAAGAACGGCACCAAGGGAGATAAGGGTAGCATGGTTGCGACCGGTGTCATATGGGCCGCTTGCGACGATGTGATTTTACTCAAGAAACTGGGAATTGCGGGGCTGCTAATCAAGAAGGCAGAGGAATACAGGGATAGACTGAAGGATGTCTTGGAAGAGCTTAAGGAGTATAGCGAAGAAGAGGACGAAGAGAGTGATGAGGATAGCGATGTCGACCAATCGCACGATACCAATGTCAACAACATCGCAGGCCAGATGCAAAATACCCACATCTCGACCCAGGAGATGCTCGACGACCTCATGAACCCTCGTCACATACCGAGAGGCGACCCCGACAAGATACGAGAGCGTCTAGATTCATGTATGAAGCGACTGCGATTGGCCACTCTACTTTACACTGCCATTGTCAAGAGACGGTTGAAATCTTTGCCATCGCTGCCCAGTCCCACACAAGCCGAACTTCCACAACGCCTTGACGAAGTATTTCCTCTGCTAAAGAGATTACCTGATCGATTCGAGGAAGTTGTCCTTGCATTCTACGAGCTAGATCGAGACGCCATTGATCGCTACATGGATTCGTGTTTCTTCGATGCATTTGCAGCATCTGAGATGTTGATGAAACCTTGGGATGGCCAGCGAGATGAATTTACCGACTGGGCAGAGAAGTTTCAGGTTGGCATCAAGAAGCCGGACTAGACACATTTATGAATACTAATTCAATTTCGAAAGATACCTACATATATACACGTCCTCAATGTTCCCAGCCTTGATTCATGAGATGCTCATACTAAACCAACAGAATACTGAGATCCGATAAAAATCCAGTCCTACCATCCATCCATACATTTAACACGGCTTTCATACTTGAATGGAAACGGCATTGAAGTTGACCTATTTGTTTATCAGCCTTATATCACAAGATACGCTCATGTATTGGGGATACTCACCTGGCCTGAAGAGGGGCAGCTCGACGAGATTTCGGGACCGGTCGTGGACTTGCCAGCAACAGTGACTGTTACGGCACCCGACTTTCCGGTAAAATCGACTTGGTAGAACGAGGCCTTGCCGACTGAGCTCGACGCACTCACGGTCTGCGTTGAGTCACCGATAGCGACGGTAATGTCCCCGGCGGACTCGGTTAGCGCGATGATTGAGATGACGTCCTTGGTGCCCTGCGCCGCTGAAGCGGTACCTCCCTGGCCCCAGACAGTGCCTATGTTCCATTAATCAGCGCATGCGCAAAATCTGGTTATGGGGAGAAAAGAGACGCGATTGCTACTTACCACCATCGCCGCACACAGCCGCCGGTGTGGTTCGGTACCATGCCACAGCTCCCTCTGAGGGCAGTGCGACATCTGCGTTTCCAGCCTTGTAGGCGCTGATGAAGTAAGGCAACACAAAGCGGAATGCAGTGTGATCGAAGCCATCGATGTAACCCTCGGCGCCGCTTACGATCTGTGCCGTGACGGGGTTGTTGAGGTAGCTGGACTCGCCATAGTCGTTCCCTTAGATAGGTATTCATGTCAGCCTTGACTCTGGTGAATCCGTCACCGATATACATGTGGTGTGTGCTTACAGGTAATGAGTTCGACGTATTCGGGCAGAATCTCTAGGACTTGAGACCATCGGTCATACCACAAGGAGTCACTGGACGAGTACCAGTTCTTGCTGTACTGAGGAAGGTCTGCTTAGATGATTAGCTCACAAGCCTCGAGAAGACGGAATCAGGGGGAGGGGTAGAATTCCTCGTACCGGTGTAGAAGTATGGGCTAACACCCATCATGTACGACTTGCCCTGCAGAGCGGATTGGTATCCCGTATCGGCATCAGTCGTGATCGCATCCTGGTTTGCGTTCGGCCAGGCACCCCAGTTGACTATATCGTGTAAGTATCTAGACAAGGACAATCTACAAGAAGAGGAGTACCACATACAAGCACCGTCTATATCAGCAAGCTTGCCTCCAACTCCCGAAAATCCTAGCGAGGACCAGTCAGGAACCACTATCATACGGTTAGCAAGATAGAGCTAAATAAGAATATGAGGCAGGTAGACTCACAGAAGATGTCGCCCGCGGAGGAGCGAACAGTAGCCCAGTTGTCAGCCCAGTCGGGACCCTCAAACGTCGAAACGAATGGCTTGCCATCAACCTTCAGCTGGCTATCTGAGTCCTTGTACTGGTTGATATACGAAACTACCTGATCAACAGTCCACGAGCTAGCTGCCATATCGAAAGACAGGAACAAGTCGAAGTCGTTCGATGCCGCCGTCTGGTAAGCCAACTGCAGCTGCGCATCGTTCCAGGAGTCGCTGGATCCGACGTTGAGCGCGAAGCCGTCGATGCCGGCGGACTTGGCATCGGTGATATCCTGCTGCCACTGGTCTGCCGACTGGCCGCTCGTCAGACCGACCATGTAGTGGGCAAATACTAGACGGTCGCTGGTCTGCCGAAGCTTGATCGGACTGGCAGCGACAGCGTGGGCGAGCAGCGCCATAGCTGCGGCGATGTTGGAACGCATTTTCGTAGATCAGATCAGGCACTTCGCCTGCTAGCTACCTAGCTAATATGCTATGAGCGAACGGGAGACCGGTGAGTTGGTTGGTGATGGGAATGATCGACCATCTCTAACCTCGAAGGTCTCAGCCGCATCATTATATATATATATATATATAGGTAAATATATACTTATGCCCGGTTATAGCACGCATACGTAAACACAGCTTCCTGTATTGTAGAATCTATATTTAAACTTAAGTCTAAATCCTCCTGTCGCTGTTAGGTAGCATTAGTAACATTAGGAGTAGCAGGTTTTCCTAGTGTAGCTAAGGCTAGCTAGGTGGCTTGCAGGGCTAACGACCAGGTACGCCGAGGGAATAGACCGAGATTGGTGACCGTAGACCAATAGTTTCTCTCTTGTCTGCGTCATTGCCGTCGCATTCTCTTGCACGGTGAACGAAACCGACGAGAATTAGGCCAGGCTGGTGAACGCTGTCATCAGGTGATGAATATTTGCTTGCAGTGATGGATGAAAATTCAATAAGGCGAGGCTTCAAGTTTCCCTTCTCAGCTGTAATTGGATATGTTGATGGCGACAGCATTCTAGTTCTGGCAACAATATTCTCACTCTGATATCCTATCAGAAATGTATTGCTCACCTCATACCTAGGTAATTGTGAGTATCATGACCATCTCCTACGTTCCCTACATCTCCATTCCGTGAGGATGGAAACGTTCACTTCGTGTGTACTCGGGTCTCGTATCGGGGCCAAAAGTTGGAGTTGAGTAGGATCCACAGCGACAAAAACTGAAGACTGAGCTGAGCTCGCGAAATCCTTCGAGTATGCTAGCTCGGCGTAGCAATGTGCAAAAGTATGGTCTTGCCTATTCCGGTTGGCGTCATGATGCTCCCATCAGTATGTTACCACAGTCGACAATGATACAAGGATGGTATGTTCAGACTCCAATGTTACAACTCTTGAATGCCCCTTTTCCCTTTCCACGTAGGTGGGTACCTAGTCGGCCGATTATTCGTTCAAACCTTTGATCAGCCCTACAATCTCTACTACATAAAGTAGGAGAGTTTGGTACGAATGCGAGTTCATTCTACTACTATAGAAATGATACGTTGCTCCCCTAAGTTACAAGTTGCAAGATGTAGTTACAATACCTAACTGCTTTTTAGCAACGCAGTAACGTGCTGAACGAGTTTGTTACGACGACTGTCTATATAATCGCAACCCCGCAGTCTCGATTCAGGAAGGTCGGCTATTTATATCGGCGAGTGTTCAGTGGCTGTTCATCTGATCTGTAAATCTATAAATGAAACTTCAGCTGATGATTGACCAGCCCCTGATATAGATATATATACCAATCTTACTAAGGAATCCGAGATAAATAGGGCTACAAGATCATAATAGTAAGAGCATAAAACGATGACTTTGGGATCACGCATGTTCTTTTGGCTTGTGTGGTGGCTTTCGCTTTTTTGCTACTACATATGTACTAGGGCTTGGTGCACCCCCCCTTTTTCTTCCCTTCGGCCCCCCCTGCTTTTCTCCACTTTCGGACCCTTTCATTTTATGATCTTCCACTCTATTTTATCCTATGCCATTTCAAGACGCGGGCGCTATTCCGTACCTGTGGGAGCTCATATGTTTGGATTTGTCCCCATAAAGATTGGAAGGATCTTGCTTGCTTGCTCGATCTTTATTACCCTCTTAATGCCTTTTGCATTGGCGGACAATCCCGTCCATCCGGCTCGTCGCTTTCGGTTTTCCTGATCCGATCGGTTTTCACTCTTCTCCCCATCGCCCAACCCATTTTCCCCGGCGGGATGGTTGCGTGGTTAGAGAACTCTTGAAAGACTCTAACTTCTCTGATGACTTGTTTACGGATTCCTATATTCTATTGAACCTGAAGTCCTTTCCATGACGTGACTAATATTTCCATCAATCATCTCGTTTAGCGGATATGTCCTTCGATTTCTAGCCTTAATGCCGCGCTGTTATGGGGAGAGTCGCCCGTTGGAATCTCCTGGCACCGCCCTTCAGGTCTCGATTCGTCTAAAACGCCGGCGCTTCCCCTCGAAGGGGTGCTTCGCTTTTCGACGTCAATGACACCCTGCTTGATTTTCTCTCCACTGCCAACTGGCTAATTCCGCCAATTATCAAAATGTTGCGACTCTGGGCCTCGTCTCGGCCAAGTGCTAGGCCGAGATAGTCTTAAGACGGTGCTTGGTGGTTTCCATCTTTTCGTATCGTGCATAGACGACGGCCACTGTTTAATATATTTGAGCAGGTAGTAATGCATACAAATCTAGATATAAGTTGGACGATCGCCAGTTCTGTATGGCTTCATCTTGCACCGACTGCATCCTCATCCTCGGGGGGCTTTAATAGACAATATGTTGCTCCATCTTCTGTTTTTGTCTATATTGGCTTTTGCCTCTTCGGCGTTTGCTGCCTTCGGCTTCACTAAGTCCGGCAGCAACTATATCATCGACGCCGGGTCGAGCAATGCGCTGGTCTTCACCGTCAATGGGGGTAGCTGTGATATCACTTCGATCAAATATCGCGGTACAGAACTACAAGCTTCCGGAGGTACCCAACTGTCCTCCGGCTTGGGTTCCGCGACGGTGAAGGTGGAGTCAGTCACAGCTAGTATGCCATCGAACTCCAAAAGTAACTTATACCGCAACATAACTAATGCTCTACCTAGGTTCCGTCAACTATGTAAAGGTGACCTGCACCACCAGCACACTCACTCACTACATGGTTGTCAAGGAGGGCGAGAGTAGTATATATCTAGCAACATACATCAAGTCGGAGCCTTCGGTCGGTGAATTGCGCTTCATCGCTCGTCTCAAATCGTCTGTCCTGCCTGAGGAGTACCCCTACGGCAAGGTATCAACGACCTCTGGCAGTTCCTCTACCGTTGAGGGATCTGATGTTTTCGTTGTCAGTGGCGAGACTCGATCCAAGTTCTACTCCAGCACCCGGTTCATCGACAAGGATGCGCAGTGCGTCTACGGTGGCTCCGATGTGATTCACGCCTGCGTTTTGGCGCCGCATCCCGAGTCTTCATCTGGCGGCCCATTCTTCCGTGACATCGAAAGCAACAACGCCGGCGACGCCACCAACCTGTACTGGTACATGAACAGCGGCCATGTTCAGACCGAAGCATTCCGAACCAACGTCCTGCACGGACCCTATATCCTGGCTTTTACGCGATCGGGTGTTCCCAAGCTGAAGGAGGCTGACACGTCCTTCTTCTCGGGGTTGAGCATCACGGGCTATGTTCCCGAGTCCGGACGCGGTTACGTCTCTGGCAAGGCTTCTGGAATTTCCAGCAGCTTTCAGCGCGTCGTGCACTGGTACAACTCTGCTGCGCAGTACTGGACCATCGCTTCTTCCAACGGCGCTTTTACTTCGCCTGCGATGAAGCCTGGTACCTACACTATGGTTCTTTACCAGGGTGAATACAAGGTTGCCACTGCTACCGGCGTATCTGTGAGCGCTGGTAAGACTACTTCTAAGGACATTGCCAGCACCGAGACATCTCGAAACTCGCTGTGGAAGATCGGCGAGTATGACGGCCAACCTACTGGCTTCCTCAACGCAGACAAGTTCCTCCGAATGCATCCTTCTGATTCGCGCATGTCGGCATGGACACCCGCGACCTACACCGTCGGCTCCTCTTCCTTGAATCAGTTTCCCATGGCCATCTTCCAAACTGTGAACAATCCCGTGACCATCAAATTCACCCTGGCCTCCGCTCCCGGTGCTGCAACGCTCCGTATTGCAACCACCCTATCCTTCGCTGGCTCTCGCCCGCAAGCCAAGGTCAACTCGTGGACGGCAGCAGCACCATCTGCACCAACCAAGATTGACAGCCGTGGCGTGACCCGTGGAGCGTACCGAGGCAACGGCGAGGTTTATGATGTTAGCATTCCCTCTGGTACCCTTGTCAAGGGTGAGAACACGATCACGATCACTTCTATCTCCGGTAGCAGTGGCACCACGTTCTTGAATCCCAACTTTGTGAGTACTATTAAATCAACCTAAAACGAACGTACAAACTAACAATCGCGATTTTAGATCTTCGATGCGGTCGAGCTTTTCACGTAAGATTAGAGTGAAGTAAAACGGTGGTGGCCCATCTGGGCAGCTGCTAAAGCTCATATTGAGTCCTCGATGTTTTTGTATATAAACTTTGCCAATTGTATAAATGCACCACAGCCTACGTCAAATAAAATACAACATAATTCATTTGTCTGCTACATGTCCCGTCTACTCGACCGCTAAGCCCGATTATGTTCCTACCTAGGTAGTTACCGATTCTGATATGAGCATCTCATCTAAGCGAGTCTGTCTTGTTACAACTCTTCCAGCTGTATGCCTACCTAGATAGAGCAATACACATTCACATCCTTCTAGCTTTCTAGCTTTCCTCTGTCTCCATAAGATAAGACCAAGCCAAAGCACACAGCGCAATAACCACCAGATACAGCCACCACACAAGCCCAATAACTCCCTCTTCAACACCCATCGCAAAAACGTAACCTCCAATGGCCGGTCCAACAGCACGGGCCAGACTAGCAAGCATATTCCCAGCTCCGTGAATAGTTCCCAGCACAGTCTTCTCGGGCGCCGACTCGGTAAGCAGAATAACCGTACTCGGGATCGCCATAGTGCGCGCCATGATCTGGGCACACACGACAAGGCCCAAGACCACCCACCTCAGGACTCCTTCGCCATCCCCGGCGAGCAGTGACAAATACGGCGCAGCCATGTACGTAATCGGGAACAATACTAGTGCGATGCGGAAAACGCCACGGGTGCCAATGCGCGCCTGCAACCGAGGGTAGATAAAAAGCTGGAGGAGGATGCCGGCGATGCCGAAGACCCCCAGCCAAACGCCGATAGTAGACGAGCGCAGACCCAGACCGCCAGCGAACGCAAATAATGAAGCCTCGCTGTTGTCTGCCGGCGGGCTACTCAGAAAGACCGGGAAGATGTGCATGAAGGCCGAATTGTGTAGCGGGAGCAGCCCGAACGAGACTAACGCGCACACAACTTTGTGGGACCAGATGTTTCTGAAAGGGATGACTTGTTTACGACTAGTAGGCGTTGGCTTCTCGGTGTCCTCCTGGGCTTGTCCGAGGAATGTGTCTTCGACGCTCTCTATTCGTATGTATTCCTGTCGTTGTCGTTCTGGCCGTAGGCGCCTGGTCCATCTCCAAATCGCTGCTCCGATGCTACGACCAAAATCACTTTTATTCTCCTTCCCGGGAAGTGTTTCTTTTAGCCCCGTGAATGCCAGAACTAAAGCTATGCCCAACAAGAAGGCGTTCAAGAGAGCAGGTAACGCGTAAGGGTAGTCGAGCGCCCAAGCGACACCATCCGGATTGCCATTTGTATTCAACATCCCCTGCGGCCCAAATAGCCACGCGAGATTCGCAACAGGTTCAGCCAGACACCCGCCAAGCGCCAGACTAGCCACCATACCGGCGTTAAAAACCAGGGGCAGCAAAAGGAACGCCTTGGTCTGGAATTTGCGTTCCCTCACAATCTCAGCAGTCACCGTGCGCATGATTCCAACATTGCCATTTGCAAGCCCAGCTAGCGTCCTCCAGAACAGAAGCATGCCAAAGGAGCGCGAGAACCCAAACCCAACGTTAGCCAGGACCGAGACGGCCAATCCGCCGACAATGGAAAGTCGGCGTCCATGTCTGTCGGACAATCGACCCCATGGCAGACTCACGAGAAACTGAGCCAGAGGGAATGCAGCCACCAACAACCCTGAAAACTCAGAGATGCGGGCAGCAGACGCGTGGGAAAATTCCGGTGGCTGACCATCATCTGTCGCAAGATCCGTTGGTGGTTGCGGCGGCGGTGAAAGAACCGAGCGTACGAGGAAGAAGATGTACGGCAAAAGACAGACGTTAGAAAGAGGCTCGGATAGACGACAAAGCGAGAGGATAAAAAGCTGCTTCTTGTTCGGAAGGTCGCGCCACCGGATTTGTGTTTGTGTCGCCTTCGATATCGCGGTCATCTCTGGATTTGTTTGGTCGCCCCTGAAGCCTTCCCTCGATATCGATCTGGCATCTGGTAGATCTTGTAAAGTTTGATTTCTTATTAGTTTAGGCCCTTATAGGTGTAGTATGTATCTGTGTAGCATACATGCATACTAGATTAAAGCATGGGGATCTCGAATAACTCACCATTGCCCGAACTCAACGAGGTCCCAGCATCTTCCCGTACTTCTCGACCCATCTTACATCCCAAGGGTCATAGCAGCGCAGGCGAGCCGATGAGTTTCAACTGTGTGACTGAGTTCCGAGTGTCCTCATTGAGCGTTGACGCTTGTTTATTACTTTCCTCTTCTATAGATACAAATAGCCAGGAAAAGGTAGCAAGGTACAGCAACACACAAGATTGTATGACCAAGTTTATTTCCAACCTAACTCTAATAATACATGCACAAATAGACATACAAGTGACATCAATACTTACCCTTCCCCTTCCCTTCTATATAAACCACGGAAGCTCCCTCCTCCGTACTGAGCGTTGCGGGGGTCAAAATCGTAACTCGTCATCGCTTAGCTTACCTATCTTATTCATTGACCTCGCGGAAGATTCACGGTGATATTCTAATTACCCAGACTTTGATCAGCGATCCAAATTGGCGATGAAGTTCCCTTCGACAGACCATCCCCATACCACTGCCACTTATAGCCGTAGATGGTAAGGTAGCACCGACATCAATTTAGCCGCATCCAGTAACGACTGATGCTTCTGTTACCTTCATCCAAAATATAATCGCTGATTATATGGCACTAAGCTCTATGTCAGCTTTATATGTGATTATACCTAATTATACCATGTATGGATCGCTTGGCTTGCAGGAGATGAAAATATACCTAGGTACCTAGTGTCATGCCACTGCAACCCGGAATAGGTTATCAAAGTTACGATCCGGGGTGGACACACGCAAAAAATCAATGAACAACCCCAAATACAATCTGAGTGGAGGGCAAGCTGATGCGGGGATGACAGATGCCCTCTTCGTCGATGCGGGAGATCCCTCCCTGCTAGCAGGATGGATAAGGTATAGCTATGGTTAATTTTGAATTGTGGAATTGGAAGCTTAACAGTTGGCTGTCTTTAGACAGTATTAACTCTTCCAAATACGTCAACGATCTAGGTGTCTCTTCTTTCTTGCAAGTTCGGACAACTTTCGCTAGAACACGCCGTCGTCGTCGTCGTCGTCGTCGTCTTCGTCGTCGCAGGTGTCTTTTTCCAAGACCTTGTATACTACATGTCCTTACTCTGATTTAACAACTTCTCGGACAGGACGTCTAAATAGCCACAATGGTTTCAATAACAAAAGCAGATATTCGCCTTCACTTGCTATGCATTTTCTTCGCCATCGGCTCATTTGTCTGGGGGTAAGATGCAATTCTCTTGTCTACCTCCTTCACCGAATGCTCGAGATGTAGTGATATCGCTAGTGCTTGCGCGAGGATTGGACACTGTTGCTAATCTTGTCTACTTGCTAGCTATAATGTCGGCATCCTTTCGTCTGTATTGGTCCATCCCGGGTTCATCAAGGCAGTGGGCAATCTTACACCGTCGCGAAAAGGGGTAATCACGGCGATCTATTACTTAGGAACTTGGTATGTCCTCTATTTGATTATACCATTACAATCAGTTACATACGTAGGTATTCATCTACTAGATGCCTAGACTAACACGACAATAGTGAGTGACTTGTTCTCTTTCTAGTCATCCGTCATATGTACCTTAACAACTCTACCCATAACGAGGAAGCATCCATAAAACCGTCCCCGACTCACACGAACTAGGGCTTAGCTACATCTTCATCTCTCACCCCGTCAGCGATATTTTTGGACGGCGGTACGCAGCCTTGGCCGGGATATTCACTGTCGCCGTCGGGAATGCCTTCGAGTGTGGTGCCACAGGATCCGGTGCATACGCCATGGTAATTGTCGGTCGTATAATATCAGGTCTCGGGGTTGGCATGCTATCGACTTCAGTACCCTTGTATCAAAGGTCTTTACCATTTTCCTTATCTCTCTCTTCCCAGGAAATACGAACATTGTCTAACTTATGGCTCATAGTGAGGTTGCTCCGGCGGGCAAACGCGGAAAATACGTCGTGTTGAACCATGTGGGTTTCGTAGCCGGGCTAGCAGTCGGGTTCTGGTAAGCCAGTCCAGTATAAAATTCCTCTCCTTTTTTAAAATGACATCCTTTAACACCAGGTCGATGTAAAGGGTCGGGTATGCGGTAACCTTCTGGGATACCACAGAGTACGCCGTATACGTATCGTGGCGAGTCTCTCTTGCTATTGTACTGATCCCATGTCTCATCTTTGGAGCCGGGCTCCCATTCCTGCACGAATCGTAAGTTTCCATCTAGCCTTCAATTGACTCTAAAGGGTAGTGGCACTGACGAGATAGCCCACGCTGGCTCATTGAACATGGACACTATGAGACCGCGCACAAGTCGCTATACTGGCTACGCGAGGGTAGCTTCACAGAGTCCGAGATCGAAGCCGAGCTGACTTCCATCCGTGAAAACGTGGAGGTCCATCGGGCGTCCGGCGAGACAAACTGGTTATCTCTATTCCGGGACCGAAATCTATTCGAACGACTGTGGCGCGCGTCGTTGCTGCAATTCATGGCACAGATGTGCGGTGCCACGGCCATGAAATACTATCTCCCGACGCTCTTCGCGAAACTCGGGCTGCCTACACGGGTCACGCTGATGGCGGGCGGTATCGAGTCGACATTGAAAATCGGCATGACTGTCATTGAGATGTTGCTCATCGACCGACTGGGACGGAGGGTGACGTTGATCGCGGGGTGTGTTGCCATGGGGGTTGCCATGTTGGTAAGTTAATCTTCCTACCAAGATTACTACGATTCTGGACAGCATGGAGGCTGATCATCCGTTGAACTACGTGAAGATCAACGGAGTGTTGGGCCAGGTATACCCGGATAACACAAATAGCGTTGCCGACGTAGTCTGCATCGTGTTCATCTTCATTTACGCCCTAGGATATAGTATGGGATTTGGCCCGGCAGCTTGGGTGTATGGCTCTGAGGTAAGACCGACCAGAAATTCATCTGAAGTCCTAGACTATTAACTCGACTCAACCGTTAGATCTTCCCAACGTCAGTTCGTGCGCGAGGCCTCAACTTTTCAGCGTCAGGTGGAGCGATCGGGTCTATCGTCGTAGCTCAGGTTTGGCCAGTCGGCATCGATACGATTGGCTCCAAGATCTATTTCTTCTTTATGGCCGTGAATTTTGTCTGCATTCCGGTAAGCGTCAACCAACCTAAACTACCATTCGTGCAGATGGATTTTAACTTGCATCTAGATTATCATTCTATTCTATCCCGAGACCAAAGGACGCCCGCTAGAAGACATGGATTTGCTATTTGACAAGTTTATCGTAGGAGCTGGGGAAGATATAGATGAGCACACCGAGCCGGTGCTACCTAAGAATGTCAGCCGTCAATCACGAAGTTAAGTCTTCGAAGAAGTCTATATTTAGAAATAGTAGAAAAATGGCTTTGGTTGGGTTATTATCTGTGCCATCTGTTTAGCTCCCGACGACACCAATAGTTTGAATCGAATGAGTTCCTTGGAAATCGGAGGAAATCTGAATAGTCAAATCATGAGTTTGGACCTAGATGAGCTTCACTTACTACACCCCATCTCGAAGTCTTCAATATTGGTTATAGCTTTCTCAACGTTGATATGGACCAATACACTCCTGCCTTACGCCAAGCCGAAAAAAAAAAACAGCAACAGACTCCCTATTTTGTTGGTATCTAAGAACGCCTTCCCAATGCAATTACTCGTCATGATCATATTGTATTAATGCGATTGACCCAGCAACCCAAAGTCCCTTCATTCAAGGCCCATCTGAGCCTCGTCTCCAATACCCCACTGGCCTTGATCTCTCTGATGCCCTTGGATTTCTAGCTCAAGTGCTGGGGTTAGACTACCTTCGTCGTCATTTGAACGCAAGCTGGTTGCCTCGCTCGTTCTTCTAGACCGATGAGTGCCACCCGTAGTTCGCCGACGTAAGGAAGGGCCAGACGATTTAAACCTAGCCGACTTGGACGATGTGCTGAGGAGGGAGACTGCGTCGTCTTCCTCCTTGGACTCGCTCCTATCGGGCTCCGAATATATCGATTCTTCTGGTATTGAGGTCGAGAGAATGGATGTATCTATCTTCTCCGAACTAGGCATTGGAACGGGGCGCGGTCGAGCGGGTAATTCGGGTGGCGGCGGAGAAGCTGTATAGTCCGTCGTTTCAACAAGCTCAGCATCGCGATACCACTTACGCCGTCGTGTCCAACGGCCCCATCCATCAATCCCTCGACGGCCGTTCTGCCACTGTCTGATGATAAGCGGGCTAAATGACTAGGTAATTAACTTATCAGGAAACGTACCTTGTTATCATAGAAAATCCATCCATTCTTGGCGGCGTCTGTATCATAGTCGGCCTCGTCAAGATCAGGTGCACCATCGACTCTCCATTTACTTCCTTCAACCCATCTCCATTTGGCATGCCCCTCTTCCACCTCTGGGAGTTCGAATTCATCCTTGGGAGGTACAACATTGTTATGCTCGTCGGTCCATGCAGAACGCTCGTAGGCAAACAGGTTATTCGTCCATCCTAATCCCACCCAGCGTCTTTGGTTCTCGTAAATGATGAAAGTGAAGCGTACGCCCGGGTCCTTGGCTCCGGCATGACCACTTCGTTTTAGGGTAGCCGTTAGGGTAGACGAAGCTATCTTAGTAGCTTCTTTTGGCTGTTTTGCTCGACTATTACTAGCACCTTCAAGTTTTATCTTGACTGGCTCTTCAAACTGCAATCCCGTCACTAGCCTTGCAAGCTTTCGTATTGTGAGGCTCCGCCATAGAAGTGTTCGGGATATTCCACAAACTTTTGAGTGCCAGGTGAGTACCAAAGTCCCAAACACCAAGACCACTCGCCTCGTTGTTATAATCCTAAGGGGTGGAAGCGTCAAAGCTATCCAGATAGGGGTTATAGCTAGGATGCGAACGAAGAGTGTAGTCAGTGCTGGTCTCGTGGTTGCACTGGTCGCCGTCCGCTGTGTAGACAGAAAATCGGTCATCTGAAGCATGGGTTGAAGCAAAAGATCACACCTAGTGGTGAAAACTTTGACGGTATCGACGATCTCATCCAGTGTCTTTTGATGTCTCGTACTCGTAACCTCGCTCGCACTACGCTGATGCGAGCCGTTCCCATTTCCACTGCTGGCTGCACCCGTAGACTTTGTGTCCTTGTTGGTTGTACTCGGATGTTCGGCCCAACCGCTACTGGATAGAGGACTAAACCGTCTCCCATACATTCCTCCTATGATGCACATAACCACCACGATGGGGCCGGCGAGGCGCACAATGAAGTCTCCATATTGCACGGCGGCCCAGAATATTACAACTAGCAGAAAGCTTTCCCACGGATCGCCGGTGGTCCACGACAATAATCCTACAAGTTTATTGAGAGGCAAGAGGAACGGATGGCTGTAAGCGAGGGCACGGGTGATCTGAGGCGGCGTGGCGAGCAACAGGGGCGATTTCTGATGTACAAGAATGGTCGACCTTCGTTTGGCAGCCGAGGCGGTGCTCGAGAGGTTCGCGGGAGAGAATGAAGCATATGTAGGAGGAGCGTAGGTAGGAGGGAATTCAGAAGGGATAGCAGAGCCGTCGACGTCGCCGCGGGAAGTAGATTTCGGGGTCGACATGTGTGACAACCAGGGCGTGTCCTGAAGCGCGCAAACAATAGAATAACAAGATTAGCCTCGACGCGTAACCATCTTGACATGTATAGAAGAATTATAAAAATAGAACACAATGCTTCTGTAGCTGCCTGTCTATTCGGATGATAGGAAAGGCTGACGAAAGGGCAGAACAGAAATGCCAAGGTATATGCAGTTGGTTCATTCGACGGCGAGATGACGCCTTCATGCGATTTTGGAGAGAACTTGGAGAAGAATGAAGGAGTTGTCTAGTAAGAATCTAGACGACTATAGCTAGAAACCTGGGTAGGAAACTATCAAACAAGATGGATATGTAAAAAGGGAAAAAGGGGGAAATGCGAATACATAGGTAGACAAAAACTAAAAATGATAAAACTTACCAGAGCAGCCATCAAGAATCAGAGGAAGGAGATGTCGTCAGTGCACACGATTGCGACGCGGGTTTGGTTAGTACTCTTAATTGAATAATCCGGACTGGCGATTTTTGGTTTTAGGCAACGACGTCATTTGCGGAATTGCCAAGAGAAATTGTATCGTAGGTATATGTACTTGAGCAAATGCTATGTACTCTAAGGTAGATTACTTGCCTGAAACAATTTGACGACATAAGAAGAAAAGAAAAAGAAGAAAAGGGAAGAGATGTTCCTGATAGGTAGAGGATGGGATGAAAATCATTTCGAATCAGCATCTAAATTAATGAGACAGATAATTACAGAAATGTTTCCTTCAAGGCATCTTCACAAGACAATAATGAGCACTAGAGTCCGGCAAGTATTATATCGTGCATTAATTACCCACTTGGGGTAAATCAATTGCCCAACATAGCTTAGCCTCTGTGATTTCCACGAGCTGGGGACTTACTCCAGCGCGGGGGAGCAACGCTAGACACAGGCAAATCCCTCCCTCGGTATTTTCACATGCAAAGAATGTCAAGCATTAGGTACTTCCATGATATCAAAATAGGCACAACAAGCAACACAATTAGAATTAATATGTCCTAAGAGGTAGATACCTAGGCACCTGACTTGTGATGAACAAAGGAGTAGGTAATATGTAGCAAAGCTAAAAAGCTATTAATCTCTGCCTTCCTTCGTACTTCCCTCTAGAAGGTAGGTATGTAATATATGTAGCTCGACAGCCCATTCCACATGATAGCCCAGCATATAAGCGTCGTCCAATATAGAAACAGTACAGTCCTACATTCGCATCCCAGTTAACATCAACACACTTAACACACTTCGTTGAGCTCTCTGCTCAATCACAACTCCACGCATCGAATATCTTGATTCACCCCACGGAGCCACTTGATAAACTTGCGAGCTTGGATCTTGCCAACATTCAATTCGCTCTCCTTACTTCGATCGAACCCGAGTCTCGACGATGAACCGTCTTTGTGTTTTAACACCAAAACGTTCTCCCCATCTCTCGAAAAAGACGAGATTTCCTTAGGATCGATCCACGCCTCCACTGGTGCTTCCCACGTCGACGTCTTCTCTCGGCCCACGTAGTAGAAGAGTTTGATGCAGTTCTCTTGCTCGTCCTGTCTCCTCCATGATGTGTCCCCACGACTGTAGATGAACAGCTCGAACTCTGCTGGACCATCTGGCGGTAACTTGGTATTCTCATTTTTGCCATCAGCTTCAACAACACGTGTAGAACTTTCTAGATTCAACGGTTCCTGGGTAGAAATAGGTGCATCGGCTTCGGGAATCGCATCGTCTTTTGTGCTAGGATTATGGGCTCCGGAACTTTGCGCATCGTCAATCTGCCCGGCTTCCAGCTGTTTACTATGTACATCTGACTGCACATCTTCCATTATGGTGTCCTCGTTCATGTGCACAGGTTGACTATCAACATTAGCCACTGATTCGAACTCTTCTACCACCTTATCAAGGCCTTCAAGGGTACGGTTTCCGATACGCCCATCCAAATCCCCTTCGCGCACAACCTTTTCAGTGCTGCCAGAAGTTGCATTGTCAGTAGACGGCGATTCTGCGGTTTCAAGGCTAGGTTGAGTGTCACTATGTAAAGTTCTATTCCCTTGTGTCTCCAAGGTAGGCTTTGTGTCGCGGCTCGCCGAAACAGTTGCGAGCCCTGTTGGCATTGGTTGTCTTTCTCCACTTGTTTTGCCACGAGGGACGCTAGCAGCTCTGTCTTCCAAATGTAACGGGGTTGCAGCGCTTGGGGGTGGCACAGAAGCTGCATGTCGAACTTCGGTTGCATGCGTCTTCTTCCCTGCGGCACTTGGAGGGTCACGAGAGTCTACGGTGTGTGAGTGAGTGTTCGATAGACAGGCCTGTTGAGCAAGCATGCGAGCCGATTTCATACCTGCAATAATCGAGGGCTTTGAACTGTTTCCCTGTGTCCTATCCGGAGAGCGGATCAGCGATTTCGGCTCGCCGGCGTCATCTGTACTCCTTAAACCATAGAACGCCCAGGGACGACTAGGAGTATGATCGGGGTCTGCAGTATGAGAAGGCTGGTCCCATTCCTCCACACCGGAATCGTGACTATCGTCGTTTTCCGACCCTGAAGCAGAGTAGTCGTCGTCTCCCGGGATTTCACCCGCCTTCTCTCGTAAATCCTCCATCATCTTCTCCGTGTCTGCTGTAACATCTGACATCGTCTCCGACTCTTGACTTGAACTATGGGCAGCATTATTGTCTACAGCAGGATGTCCATCATGAGAAATTAAGTCACCAGATTCTCCAGCTGGCGTAAGTGGGGATACGGATGGAATAGTAGCGGTGGAGCCTATTTTGTTAATAAGCTCGTTCGGGGAATCATGAAGATGAGATGGATCGCTGGAGACCGGATAAAAGTCAAAGGGGTTTTGCTTACCCTCCATTCGTTTCCTTTCCCTCTCTTCCCACGTTTCACAGTGCTCCCTCTCGGCAATCCACCGACGTGCTGCATGGATAGGATGATCTGATCGAGTCGGTGTAACTTTTTTGTAAAGAGGAAACTTGGTTAAGTCCCGAGCGGGAACCCAAGCAACAGTCTGCGACTCGTCAAAAAACATGACGGGAAACTTCCTCAGCCTAACTTTCTGGCCACCATCCTCAAACCCTGGCGCCCAGCCAATTATCTTACGCGTGCCATAATGATAGCAAGCTGGTGGATGCGAGCTTTTCTTCAGTAAACCCGTCTTAGCAAGATCGGTGTCTTTAAGACCACTTCCCGTTTGACTATCCCATCCAAGGATCATGACAGGATAAATTTCACCCTCATCCTGTCTTTGGCTGTTTGCCTTCCAACGACAGTAATATATGAAGAACGTCTTGGGGTATGCAATACCGTTCCATGGTTTGGGAGATTTCAGATGACTTGACGGTGGTTCTAATTCCTTGTCTTCCTCAGTCGTGAGTGTCTTTGGCGTGGTTGCGCGTTCTTGAACCGCGCCTAACGTTACATCAGCTACACTAGACCGCGAAGATCTAGGTAGTTCCCGCGCCTCTGTCAGTTGCGTCGCCGGTTTTTTAGCAGTACGCACTGCTGTTGACCTTGGAAGGGGAGGCCTGTAGCCATTATTGTATGCTTCTTCTGAAACCCGATTGTTCAATTCTGCCAGATCTTTGTTGCAACCTACCACCAGATAACCGAGCGTCTTGATTGCCGTGTCTCTATTCCTGTCCGGGAAACCGTGGTTTAAGCCGTTGAGATGCTTCGCGGCACCCGCGACCGGACTTCGCCAAAAGCGAAGGCCATGCTTGTCGCACTTTAGGATGTACCATTGGTTACTATCACTGGGGTATTCGATAATCGTATCCTTGAACTTGGAATTGCCACCCCGATATACTTGGTCAAACGTGACCGTTCGCTGTGGCAGGTGAATGGATTCGTTGCATGGCGTAGTCGCAGGGGTATGGAGCGGATTGACCGAGGTGTCGACGCGCAAGCGCTTGAGGGATGGCTCGTCGGGTGTGGATGGTTTGCGTTTCTTGGACTGGACACGCATTATCAGATGTCGCTCTCCAGATATGATTTCGGGTTTTATAGTGCAGGTCAAGGGTTTAGGGAGTTCGGGTAGCTGGCTTGGATTCTGAGGCAGTGGTGAATTCCGTGGCAGCGGCCCTCGATACCCTTCCAACCAGTCAAGCCGTTCACTTACATCTTGGAAATGTGAGGCGTTAATTTCCTGAGTATCGGTAGAATTGTCTGCGTTCTGCTGGGCGTCCTGCTGGGCGTCCTCCGTTAATGATTGTGATGCTGTTGGGTATAGAATTACTACTAACGTCTAGTTTTGTCTGATAAGACTTGTTTAGCTCTTCGGTCTCTTCTGAATGTCTCTTCTCAAGCACTTTAATGCGCCGACTATGCGCGTCTCGAACTTGTTGTAAATCGTGCTTGAGACTCTTTTCGGCCATGGGCAGAATGAGATCTCTATACTTGGACGTAGGTACGTCTTTTTTCAACTCCTTCAGTTGGCGGTCGTTGATTGTGCGTAGGTCGTGTTCCTCATTTTCAAGCAACTTCTCTTGGAGGGCTAGCTCCGATTCTTGTCTTTTTTGTAGGTGATCTTTATTAGCATCCCATGCTTGGTGCAAGTCAAGAATAGTCGAGGCATCCATTTTGCCTGGATGCGAAGGCGAGTAGTATTAAATGTTGAGGGGGGCTAAACGGTCTTGTTTAAAGTGGCTGCCCACGTTCGGGCGCAAAGGGCGCCTTTACGATTATTGAAAATGCCAGTACAATAAGATGGTTCGTTTGGTTCGTTAAGTGAAGAGAATCTGTGTGTGTATGTTTCTGAAATTATGATGGGAAGGAAATGATGGCAAGATGTTGCAGGTTGAATGCGAATGGATCCTACTTCTTCTTCCTCGAGGTAAAAAAGTTAAAAAAATCGTGAAAACTGATGGTGGAGTACCTGCCCGATCTTGCATACATGTATTCTGCAGTCAGGTCACTTCTGCTTCTGCCCAAGCAGCCAAGGCAAGTAAAGGTACCTACTTGGTAGTGGGTGCATTTACAGGTCCTGCCTGCTCGAGATATACATGTACATAATTAAACAGATAGAGATATGTACCTAATGCAGGTAAGGAAGTAAGTAGGTACTTATGTGCCTTTTTCCTTCCATACTAATAAATGGGATTGAACTTAATTATTAGAAGAATTCAAGATGCCGTTTGCTTGAAAGTTGAAACCCCTCTTGTTTAATGGGGAGCTTATATAATGCCTGTAGGTGCATAATTCCGGGGCCAACCCGGCATCAGCAGCTCTAACTAAGGGAAATGGCGATGCCGATCACTCAGCTTCCCGAGATTTCGGGAGGTCCGTTGGAAATTTACTCTCGATTTGGTTTAGTCTGCTTGACTCCCCTTTCTCTTTTCTTCTGCCATCATTTATTAATTGATGATATCTTCATTTAACGCATTGAACGATGATAGGCCACTTGTCTATTCCCATAGGTAATCCGAAGAATCCCAAAAGGTGCATGCCCGCTGTCCTGTTTATTTCGGAAACAACTCAGATCAAATTCTTTCCAGGTCATCGTCTTCAGTTGATAAAAAGCTTCTCAGACCTCGTGTTAGAATTATACCTCCTGTACAGTATATTGTATTACAACCTATTGAATGTTGGGACCTTCGCTTGCGCGCGGTGATAGCTGTCAACTATCACCTGTATTAGGTATCTAAAGCCGACATCAGCTCATTTCCTCAAACAAGGGTCTCTTATTCGCCACTACAGTTGATACATACCTCGAGGTACCTAGCCGCCTACTTGTAGGTAGCAAAAGCGTAGACTATTTGTACGTAGATGAGGTGGCCATGTTCCCAGTGGTTTAGCAATATATAGATTAATTATGCGATTCCATAAATGCCTTATGAACCCAATCCTTTTAGAGGATACCTCTTGGGCGAGATCAAGTTGAAGGTAGCTATTCCATCGGAGTCTCAGTGAAATAGTGGCACTAGGTGATAGTCTTGGATGATGTTATAGGCAACTTACTCTTATAATTACAACCTATATAGAATGTATTTGCGACCGCCTAAGATTGCATACCTACCTCATGTAACATGTAAGATCCTAAAGATCATATATATATATTAGGACAAACATTGCATCTCATAGACGTAACTAGCTTCAAGATCTGAAATCAAGATAATATGGCACTTTCTGAATTGATGGAGTGTGAAATACGACGCCGTACCTATGAGCAAATCTAGCGCAATGCAATGCAATGGTCCTTTCATAATAATACAGCTCGCCCATCCCTCAACGCGAATCGAAGAAAGCCAGCATGCCAAGCGTTGCCATAAAAAGCAACAACACATCCACGAACCCATGAAAACCGAACTCCCTTACTAAACCCTTCATGACTCCCTAAATCCATTCATTTATGCCGGCCTTACCTTCCCTCGCCATCACCCTCGGCAGTGCTCTCACCAGAACGAACACCAACCGATATAATGCTGACAGAGATTCTCCAGCTTCGTCGCCTCCATGATCAACTTATTAACCTGAGTAACAACATCTAGCTCGTCCGAGGGCTTGAAGTCGCGCCCCGTGAGTTTCTGATTAACTCGATCCAGCACCTCGACAGCGCGCGCGTTCTGAATCTCGGCCATCTCGCCGTCCAGCATTTGACCTGTGCCGTTGATAAGACTCGAATTCGTGCGCGCTCTCGCCCGTGAGACGGGCGGTCCGCCGGGATGCGCGGCGTCGACTCCTCCGGCAGCCTGCTGTGCCGCAAAATTTTCGGATGGCGGGTGTTCCGCATCCAGTATACTTGGTCTGCGGGCGCGTTGAGCGCCAGCGCCAAGGGAAGATTCGCGCTCGGACCGGAAATTCGGTCCAACAGGAGACGCGGCGTTGGTGAGACGCCATGTCAGCAACGGATCATGAATGAACTACAATACCGCCAGGTTAGCCTCGTGAATTCCAACGGCGGATCTGGGTTATGACTTACAGCTTCTAGGACCGCCATGACACTCTCTTTGTTCTCGCGCAGCACACGCATGACATGCTCACACGTGATGCGGAAGCTACCCTCGATATTGCTGACCTCCATTGCGTAGGTAAGCATGCGGGTGAGGCGGAAGGGAACCCTCTCAGGGTATTTGTCGCGCTTCATGGCGACCTCGAAGCAGTCGCCAAAGTCGATGTGGATAATCTTTCCGGTGATGCGGTCGAGCATGAGGTTGCTCGGATGCCTGTCGCCGAGACCGAGGATGTAACCAACCATGCTCATGACACCTAGACTGCGCGTGTAGTTGGTACGCCTTTCTAGCCAAGCCTCGGAGCTCTTGCTCTTCAGCCATAGGACGCGGTAGAGATCTTGACCGGTGGTGTTATCTAACGCATAGCCAAATACCTCAACCTTCTGCATGAGCGTGAGGTTGTCATAGTCAGGTGCCATCTGCAACATGATGCGATGCTCAATATTCAGGAGGATTTTGCGGCTTTCACGGTATTCGCGGATGAGCACGTGCAGAGTATCGCTGTTGGGCACCCAGCCGAGCAGACCGGAGTTCTGGCTCAGGGGAATAGCTGGATACCGCTGGATGCCAAGATGACGTTTATAGCATTCTGAATCGTTGGCAAGCAGGGTATTGCACAAGCCAAACAACTGCATGACCCGCTCGTCCTGTCGGATATCCTCGTGTCCCTTCAATAAGAAGGCGTACGAACTACCATCGCTTCCGTTTGTATTCAACTTTCTGGGCCGCTGCTTGGAGTTGATGACGCTGAAGGTGGTGTCGAAGGAGAGGATGCGAACGATAGGGGCGCCGCTGCGGTACGTCCCAGGCACGGCCAGGTCAAGATTCTTAGCCGCCAAGAGCTTAGGAGAGCAATAGGCAAGCTCCAGCGACGACATTTGCGGCAACTGTCTGCCTATCCTACGGAAGACTTGGTAGTAAAGGTCCCATGCCTGGTTAAGATCGTTGACGTCGTGGCTGACTTCGTATTGACGACACCACTCGCGCGCCTCTGTGAGATCGCGGCCAAACGTTTGCGCAAAGCTGATCTCACGTAGCGTCTCTGGGCCTCGCTCGAGGAGCTCATGCAATGGTCCAAGCGTGGCGAACATACCTTCGATGTTGTGATCTCCAAAATACAACCGGGAAGCTTCTTCGAGACCCTCGTGCCAGAGTTCGTGCCATAGAACCGCGACCCGGATCAGCTCATGACTGACGGTGTCGGCTTGTTCGACAAGCTTGGCACTGTGGGCGCGCATGCTGTCCATGATCAATGCTGCTGACTTGGACCTCCTTGAGCTCTGGGCGGATTTCATCGCTACAGTTAGTGGATAGACTAATGCCTGAGGATGATTGCGCCCGACATCTGCAAGGAGATTGTGGATGGACTGTCGCACACGCGTGTTGGGCTGATTGATGCGTGCGATAAGCTGGGGGATAACCTCGAGCCACGTATCGACACTGACGGTGCCGAAGCCTTGAGTGACCGCCGCGTTGACCTCACCGCTGCCACCATGTGCAAACCATAAAGTGAGAAGGCGCAGCGTGTCTTGAAGGGAGCTCCCGGACGACAGGGCGATGGATTTGAAGAATCCTTGAACAGCGGGAACGACGTGATTGATGATGACGGATAAGTCAGACCTAGAAGTGTTCCGATCGGCGGAGGGCGCAAGAGCCTGCACGATTTCGAAGTTCGCCAACGCCCACGCGTGCCATGCCTTATACCATTTCGGGTTGTACTGGGTGGCCTTGGAGTAAGAAGTCAAAATGTCCTGCACGTTATGATTCTGCCAGTCGTGCTTGTTTAGAGAAACCTGCCACTCGCCTTGCTTCAGGAAGCACTTGGCGAGAAGCACGGCTTGGTCTTGAATGATCTTCTGGGTTCTAGAGCTAGGAAGACCTGCGTCTATTGCGCCGTTAAAACCGTAGTCGTTCATCGGGTCTACTCCGTTAGGTGCAGCCTGCATCGACGCTCTCGCCATTTCAAGTGCTTGGGCGGAGTCGGCGGTAAATTTTCGTAGGCAGAACAATGTTTTCTCGGGGTGACCGGTCTGACGCAACTTCGCCTGCTGGCCATACTCCCAATAAAATTTGAGTACGGCGTAGACAACTTGAGGGGGTATCCTCGTCGCCGCGCCCTGTTGAGGCTGGCCATTCTGGGTCCAGTATGGGATAATCGTGTCAAGGGGATGGTCAGTACCGATGAGCTGCTTGAGAGATTTCTCGGCGAGACCCATCCTCCCTGACTTTCTACAGAGATTGGCAAACTTGATCCACATGTGCATATTCTCCGCGGGGCTGATAACCAAACCGCGAAGTCTAAGCATACGTTGCCAGACTTCAACATTCCTCTGACATCCCTTAAGGCGGCTCTCCCATGTCCGACGCATTGTGGCCTTCTTTCTATCATCTGCCTGCTTGTAGACGATGATCTCTTCGAGCTCCGCAAGCATCTGCACCCGAACGATAACCTGGTATGCGCGGTTGTATGACTCGCTCACCAGAGCGCTTAGTTCCGTATCGAGACCTTCTCGGGTCTTCTGGATGCATTCGGCGGCGTCGGAGAATTGATTACGGTGCAGCGCCAGTATCGCGCCGAAGAACGAGCGGTCCGGAGACATCTTTTTCATGGACTGCAAGTACAGATCCATGGAATCCCACTTGCCCAGACCCCACGCGGCTGCAGTCGCGAGAGGTGCAATGCGTCTCTGAATCTCTGGTGCCGAATTGGACCACGTATTACTCGTTAAGCTGGCCAGGGCATCCCATTCGCCGAGAGCGTGCAGGCAACGCATCTTACCCATAACTACGTCCAGAGGGACTGCCTGATCCCGGGGCATCTCTGCCTCCCTCTTGTTGTAGAACTGCAGAGCCTCCTCCCATCGCTCTAGCTTCTCAAACCACGTCTCTCTGAGCTGGATACCATCCTTATACAGCTGTGCTTTACGGAGAATACCAATGGCTGCGTCATACTGTTGGAGTTGATTATTGATAACGATCAGGGCTTCAACAGCCGGTCCGCTCTGGTCTTGCAAGAACTCCAACTCTTTGTAATGGAGAGCTTTAGCATAGGCGTGGCAACGACCGGCTTCTCTGCCGAGAACTCTGATATCAATGGGCAACGCCTTATCGTCATGCTCCATAAACTCAGCGAGGTTAAGCAGAAGCCCAAGCAAATCTGGTGGTACGTTCTCGGACCGGATCGCATTCTCGATGTTTTGAATAAGTTCGTCTTGAAACTGCTCATAGAGCTCGCTCCAGCACGAGACGAAGGCGGAGTTGAACAGTTCGCGGGCTAGCGGCAAATGCACGCTACCCAAGATGGCGCAGGCGCGTAGAGCGTGGTTGGGCGACTCTGTCAGCAGGGTGGTGCTGAATCGCCGAAGCCATTCTTGCCAGTCCTCCTTCGTCGACTTGCCTTTCGTATCCCAGGCTGCCTTCAGATGTATCGCATTCATCTCGAGCTTCTTGTTGCCCAGGTCGGCAAATGATGGTTCGTCCAGCTGGTCGATGAACCGCGTCTCGGAGCTCAGGTCTTGCGGCAACGCCTCACCCTTTTGAAGCTTGCTGACCAACAGCTCGTAGTTTTGATGTTGAATTTGGTTAGCTTGTAGAACTTTGGTCACGGTGCCCATGAAGTGCAGATAATCCCTGCCAAGCTGTTGAATGAGGGCGCACAAGGTATCCAGCGCCGCTACACGCAGGGACGACTCGCCACTAGCGAGGACTCTGGTTAGCGGGTGGATGATCTTGGCGGCGTAGTCGTTCAGGTTGACTTGGCGAGAGATCTTGCCGATAGCCTCGATAGCCGATTTCCTCAAGAACGTCGGCTGACCCTGTCTCTCGAAAGTCCGCACGATTACCGGGATGATGAGATGCATGTACTCCTCGCTACTGGAGCCGAAGACTAAAAAGGCATGCAAGACCTTCTCTGAAGGAATCCGTTTCGTAGTCGCATCCTTCTCCAAGACGCCGAGCATCGCGGGTAGCAGGCCTGCCAGGTAGATCTTGAATTCTCCCTCCAGAGACCTCGAAATAGCTTCAACCAATGAGAGAATTGTCGCCTGTAAGGAGGGTGAGGTATCCCAGTAGTTGTGGAGCGTGTCAATGATCTGGGGCAGATAATTCCTAATGTGCTGCCGCACGATGCTGACTAGCGTCGCCAGCTGGTTGAAGTACGATTCAAGCCGGCTCGGTGGGCAGTCCCGGATGACTTCCAGGAAGGCCGGAATGATGCGGTCCAAGAAGGAGACGCATTCCAAGCCTAGCGTGCGAAATATGTTCATGATGGCTTCGATAACCGCGGCATGGTGCTGCGCGAGCGAGCTATCCTTTAAGATGTTCAGAAGGGCATTAATTACTACAGTGGGATAATATTCCTTGTTAGAAGGGGTGAGACCTGTCATCATTAGTGATATATCGGTCATTCGGTTTGTCTCGTCACGGCGTTGGGCGTCCGGGACTCGTTCTTCGACTTGCTGTTTGTTTTTCTTATTAGCACTATACTTAGATGAACGTAACTTCTTGATGGCCTTTTTTGGGAGTTGGGTTTTAAGAGTCTTGCGAGGTTTTTTGATAAATTTCATAAATGTGCTTGACTCTGTCTCGGACTCCGAGGCTAACTTGAGAGGACTTCCATTCTCAATCGGGGGCTTTTTCCATCGAAAAGTGAGCTGCCGGCTGTAGCTACATAAGGAATTTCGTACCTGGTGTCTGTATGGATCTAGCGCGCCTAATATTCCCATCAGCTTGATGGTTTCCTGCCGAAGGCGCCCACGCTGAGGTTCTGTGCGAATAATGTGTTGGAGAAGATCAAGGAGCTCGGGGTATTCGAGGTAGGGATCTATAACGTAGCCAGAATTACTGGCAAGCTGGCCCAGCGTGTGCAGGGCGGCTTCGCGCTTGACGTTGGAAGCATGATCCTTTAACGCCTTGAGGATAATGGGCATAAGTTTGTCCTTGTAGGGAAGCATATCCTCCCCGCCAACTGTCGCGAGTTCGCCAATCGCCTTGATGATAGTAGCCGCAACGGCGTGGTTAGCGTCGTCAGCTTTGGGCAGAAGCACCGATATCATAGGCTCAACATATGGCTTGATCAACCCCTTGGCATTCTGCACCAGGTGACTTAGAAGCCTGGCACTCTCCTCCTTGTTTCGAGGTGCATCAGAAAATTCGAGCTCAGTGAGCATCTGTATCAGCGTCTTTCGTAGCGAGGGAATGACATATGCCGGGTTGAAATTCGCCAGACGTCCGATGATCGAGATGGCGACCTCTCTGATATTAAATACCTCGTCGTTGAGCGCGAAGAAGAGCGTCCGGATGTTCTCGGCTTTAGCGAGATGAGGATCAAATCGAGCGTCTAGGGCTTCAAGCACAGTCTTGCGTATTTCCGAATTTGGATCCGAAACGCCTACGGTTAGTAATTTTTCGATAACATCACCGACGACTTGCAGCGCATGGTAACTTGTTTGATTCACAATCGGATCTCGTACGTAAAGCTGACAGCAGGTGAGGGCCGCGGCGCTACGAATATCGGGATTCTCATCCTCGACGTACTTGATGGCGACATCGCGTACGAATTCGTTCAAGATATGACCTGTATATATGATTAGCACGCACAGAGGGAAGCTAATACGTGCAAAAGACAATAAAAACAATAGTCCAAACAGGAAATGACAACAACTCACCTGAGAAGTCAAAGCTACCTAACGTATTCAAGGCCAGCTTTACTTCGGCCTTTCGATGTTCGTAAGCTTGGGGGTCTTTGGCATCCTTCGGTATGATAGGGACTGTCGAGAGCGTATTTGGAGTAGGCGCTCCTAGAGGCTTGAACGGCTCGCCGCATAAAACCTTGCTGAGCATGTCAAGCAGCCGCTCCTGGATCGTAGCCTTGACCGGCGGAATGTAGAAGGCCATGTCAACCAAGGCTTGCGTGAGAGTGTCAGTAAGCTCGCACGAGAAGATGGGATCCAGCAAGGCTTCCATATATTTGCTAAGTGTCTGGCCAGTCGCGGCGGACAGCTTGCTGATACAGATAAACACCGGATCAACCGAGCCTCGCTTTCGAGACTGGACGCTGAGGCCTTCACGGACGTGGATGAGAACGCCATCGAGGTATGGCGCGATGGAGCTCTTGACGGAGTTGGCCAGCTCTCCGATGGTGAAAAACGCATCGTTTCGCTCCTTGTCCTTCTTCAACAATCCGGTGAGGTAGACCATGAATTTGTGAAGGTAGGTGTGGGTGAAGTCGGATGGGGCATAGTCGGCCAGGTTGGGAATTAACAAAACCACCGTCTTGCGGATAGCTAGGTCGCGATGGTCCTTGTGGCGGAAGACGATCTCGCACGCATCCTGGTACCGATCCTGCATGAACATGCCACCCTGGACAACAAGGCTCTTGAGCACCAGCAGCGAGGCGTGAACGTACTCAACGCTATTTAACTTGAGACTGGCGATGGCCTCATTGTACATCTTGGTCATCCACGCCTGCTTCATTTCCTGGTCTCGCTGACGGATAATCTCGAAACAGGCGCTTACCACCTCATACGAAGTCTCCCGAATGAGCTGGCGCGGGTCTCTGAGGCCAACCCATATGAGGTCGAAGATGAGGCCGACGTAAGCGTACATCAAAGTGGGCGCATTCCCGGCTAGCTCCCGGAGAACCAAGACAGCACTATATCTCTTCTCCTCGATTCTATCGGATTGGAGCCATTCAAGGGCCGTCTTGACTTCGGACTCGACCAACTCGGATATCAACGACCCACCAGGCTGGCAAAGCTTACCAAGCGCGATGGCGGCAGCCTGCATAGGTACAATATCCTTTCCCCTGAGGATAGTCTTGAGGGTCGAGGTAAATCGCGTATATTTCGCAGTGACGTCGACGCCTTCGAACTCGATGAGGGCGTCCAGGGCGTAGACACCGCCAAGTCGCTCGGAAGAATCGTTGCCATGGTGGGCCAAAGTGGTAATTTTATTGTTGACCGCGATGTAGAACGACTGGAACTGTTCCGGTGGAAAGTCTATAGCGAGATACATTTAGTTATTAGCATCGTGCCGTATTACTTGATGGCGGCCTATACGGATCTAGTTACACACCTCTGTAGCAAGTCTCAACCAGTTCCTTCAGCTGCTTAGCTACTCGCGTTCTTTCTGCTTCTCCAATCCTATTCAAATCGCAAAGGGTCAATACGAGAGACAGAGTAGTAGCTGGGGGGGGAAGAAAATAAGAGAACACACCTCGACTTTAGATCCCTCGTGATGGAATCGAGAGATTCGAGGGCCTGTTGTTGTAGTTGCGCCATGAAGGGCAACAAGCTGACGAAGCGCTAAGCCTCGTCGCCCTTCAGCCGCGTCAAAGTCAGCTTCAGGAGGTAGGCGCAAACAGATTCATCCAGGGTGATGAGGTAGACAAGACCACGACATCCGGTCGCATTCAGAGAAAGGAGAAAAAACCAAGCAAACCACCAACAAAAATCAAGACCAGAAGTGAGGAATAAACGAAAATGGAACAAAGTTGAACTGGTAAATTAAAACAAGACAAGGTCTAGTAAAGATGTTTGTGTTTGTCTAGGTGTAACAGCTTAGTGTAATTTCTTGGCTCGAGATTTTGAGCTCGTGACGGTGATAATAATTAACGTTAACAGGAAGAGTGACGAATTACCTAACATAGCGGCGGGCTTTTAGCTACAACGGCAGAACGGTAATGAAGATCCCACCGCGAAATAAAGAAGTCACTGCCACTGGCTTTTGATGTTTGCACTGTGCAGTAGCGGCATTGGTATCCAATCATTTGAATGGTGAGCTAAAGTTTAGGTATATTGACTAGCGGCGTTAGTGGATACTAGTGGGAATCACAGTCTGTTAAGCTTGATGACAGACGGTGTTTAAGTAGATCGGTACATACATGCCAGCCATGCATGAACTTTGAAGCTTAATCTAATCGATAGCTACGCGGGTCTGGCTGTCTGACTGTCTGCAATTCTGCATCACGTAACACCACTTGAACACTTCCACCATCATAATTCCATTGTACCATCCAGTACTCAATTCAACAATCTTAATCTACCAACTCACCTTTATCAAGTACTTAAACTAGAACCACACATTCTGACACATCGGAGTTTAATACAACATATTCAACACATCCACCACCCCAAATCAATTCGCAAATCCCACATCATGGGAAATGACGGTGGTTCCATCCCGAAGCGGCGCGAGCTTGTGCGAGAAGCAGCTCGACTCCCTACCGCCTCCGAACTAAAAGCTACAGCCCTCGAATCCTTATCCCATGCGTGGTCAACATGTCCCTTATCCGACGCGCCCCTCGACTTCACCAACACTGTATCCGATTGGCGAGGGCGACTTTACAACTACGAGTTCGTCCTACAATGTCTAATGCCCTCCTCTTCTGAGACCCCCCTACCAGAAGCGCAACAGGCCGAGTTCGAGCGCACGGGTATCAAGAGCCTAAAGGATGTCACAAAGCTCAAGATCGCAACGCGGAAAGACGAAAAAGGCCGCGAATTCGCCGCCTGCCCTGTTAGCATGAAGGAGCTAGGCGCAGCGACGAGGAGTGTATACATTGTACCATGCGGTCATGTTTTTGCCGAGGTCGCCATGAAAGAGATTTCCGACACCGAGAAGCAATGTCCCGAATGCAGCGCATCATTTGAAGAGCGAGACGTGATACCCATCCTTCCCACCGACGAGGCTGAGGTCGAGAAACTAGCAAAGAGAATAGAAGAACTAAAGGCGCTAGGTTTGTCGCACAGCTTGAAGAAGGATAAGGGTGCCAGCAAGAAGAAGCGCAAGGCCGAAGAAGCCAAGGAGAATAGCACTAGTGACGAAGCACGAAAAGAAAAGAAGGAAAAGACTAAGGATAAGAAGGGTGACATCTCCAGCCGAATAAATAATCCCATGACGGCCTCTCTAACAGCCAAAGTACTGGCGGAGCAAGAAGAGAGAACAAAGAGGAGAAAGATAGTCGAGGACTATAAGCGGAGTGAAGCTGTTAGGTAGGTAGAGAGAAGTCGGAGGACTAGACAACCCGTTTCGGAATGAGCAATGATACCACGAATTTTATGAGCCTTCACAGGGCTATGATAGACCATGAGCTATCTCGCCTACTACAATATCAATCTCGTTTTGTGTGACTGACGCTTTAGAGCAAAGACAGCAAAATTGGAAGCATGGTATCATAATATCATAATTAACATCATTTTTTAAATCGCCCGCTTATCTACTTGCTTCATACCATATATAGGTAGGTAGGTATCATAGCTCATCCTTGATGTGTCCAGGCTCGACAACTTCCTCGCAGACCGCAGGCGTGCCAACCTCCATCTTGTAAACACATTTTTCCAGCTCGCTAACTCGCCAGAGCTCCTCTGTCTCGGCGCACGCAAGCCAGACGTCTGTCTTCCGGTTCGGACCATTCCAGCAGCCCTGGCCATTTTCGTATCTCAACACCACACGCTTACCTCGGCCAAGCCCCTTTCCGTCGTGACGCTCCTCTTCATCTGCCTCGTCGAAGTCGAAGCGCTGGAAGTTGCCCATGGTGGTCTTACCTCCGCCCTTCTTGCTCTTCTGGCTGGTCTTGTCCAGCCAGCACAACTCGTACTCGTACTCGCCAGCCTCGGTCTTGACACATTTGCCCTGGAGATATCGGAAGATATCATCTCTGCCATAGTCCTTTTCCAGGTCACGTTGCTGCTCGTCCAACGTCCGTCTCTTAGAGTTGACCTCGTTGGCAACTGAATCATGGGCTTCCCGAGCCGCCTTCACGAGACGTGACTCGCTGTTGGTAGAACTGGTATCGGCCAATAAGCCATTCTCAATCAGCCAGATGCGAAGAAGGTTGATTTTAGTATGTAGAAATTCGCGAAACGGGCCAGGAAGATAGGCCTCAAAGCTGTACACTACAATCCGTTAGCCTATGCGCACCACAGGAACTCAGGGGTTATGGAGGACGTACGAATATCCGTATCAGTAGCCTCATTTTCCTCAAATTCCTTCCAGTTGATGCCAGAATCCTCACTGTCTTCTTTCATGATCTCGAGGATATCCTTCTCTTCAAGTTGTTCTTGGGTCTCTTCAACTTTCTTTGCAGCGTAATCCTCCCAGGCCCTGACGGCCTTCTTGACGCCCTCGTCGTTGAAGTTGGGATTGTACTCCTCCTTGAATATCGCAAGGATGCCTTCCAGTTCTTGGACCTTAGCTGTGAGTTGATTTCGCTCGCCTGCAACCTTGCTTAACGTATCTCGCAGCTCGTTGACTCTTGTCTTGGCGAGTCCAGCGAGCACACCAAGTTTGCCGGGACCTTCACTCTTGACCACTTTGAACCGTTCTTGCTGCTCGACCTCGTCAAGCTTGACCTTCAGTTCATCCCGCTTCGTCTCCAGCTCTTTGATCTCATCGGTGAGACTCGCAATTTTGGCCTGGACCCGGCGGCGGAGTTCCTTAGATTCCTTCACCATAGTTCTGCGGCGCTTGTTTGCTCGCTCGAGGTTGTCCTTCCGCTCCTTCTCGACCCGTTGCCACTCCTTGCCAATCTCGGCACATCTATTCTCGCACTTGACACCCCCTACACTTCCATATTCTTCGCTGCCATCACAGCAAAGGTCGTAGTCACAGACACCATCGTTGACGTACATAAAAGGGAGGTAAGCACCAATGTGGCCCTTGTTCGCACACCAAAAGCCTGGAAGGGCATTTGTGGTGTTCGTGGTGCCCGATAGAGAACCTGGGAGGGGTTGTTCTGGGGAAAGGCGGTCGAGCAAGGCACAAGCAGCAGTTCCAGGCTCGTCTGTGCCATCGGGACAATCACACGAATTGTCGTTTACTCGAGATGCTGGAATGGTTATGGAAGGATGGCCTATGCAGGTGAAGGTATCTTTGATTTCGTAGAATTTAGAGACTTTATAGTCAATTGATTAGCTTCTCTTATACTACCAGACAGATGCAGGAACAGGAAAGAAACCCACATTCAGGACCGACACCACGAGGTAAAGAGCCAGCTCTGACAGACTCAATCCGGGCGATGATGCCCAGAAGCACCAAGGCCTGAGATTGGTGCATCTTTAGGGGAATGAGGGAAGAGAGAAGTTATTCATGAATAGAAATCAAAGAGGAATTGGGATTAGAATTGGGAAGCTCAACGCTCAAAGCTCAAAGCTCAAAAAGTTGGAAGTTTGAAAGTTAAAAGTTAAAAGTTAACACGACAGCATCTCCAGCGTTATCAGGGCTCCACCGTTGCATCTGGCAACATGCTTGGCATAGAACCTTAGCTTTTAAGCTCTTAAGTTCGAGACCCTTATACTCTAGTCTCTAGGTACCTATAAGCCCCTGTAAGAGCATAAACCATCTACCACTCCAGCGGGATAGATTTCTGGAAGCCAATCAGAAATTGAGTTTAGAGACTTAGACAAGATTCACTGTCGCGGGCTGTACCTGAGTGGCCCGTGCATGGGGTTACTTAAATGGGATTTTACTCCATATTTAGAACTTACACCCAATCAACATCCTTTACAACCATACATCTATCATACCCAGTCTTCTATTATTTTCTACCATTCTAGACTATTTGGTTCAATCTGTCCATCTATGGAATCTACCTAGGTACCTAGGTATGAATACATCATCACTACCTATTAATACTACCAAATCCAAAATAGATCCTTAAAATCCTTCTTTTTCATCGTCTAGGAATTGCAAGCTAGTTTAATTATCATACAGATTCTTCAATCTTAGTAGCTTCACTGGGATCCTGAGATTTTGGAGCTTGCTGCTGCTCTTTAGCTCGCGCCTTCAAGCTACGCCACTCCACCGAAACAGCTCCAAATATGGTAATGGCACACGTAGCTACAACCATATAGAAAACATTAATCAAGGCGTCGTTATAATCGGACAGAAGCACCGTCAGGTCATCTCCCGATGCTAGGTTCCGGAGTTCGGTAACACCACCACTACTAACAGTATCGGGGTCGATGCCTGGAAGGTTGGAAAGCTTTTCCACAAGGCTGTTGAGGAAAATAGTCTGTGCGACAGGTAAGAATATAGCCGATCCAAGAAATCGCGTGAAGGTGACAAGTGCAGCACCGGTGGCGATGTCGGATCTCTCCAGGATGGTTTGAGCACAGTTCAGAGGCTGCTGAGCGCCAAAACCAAGTCCAAACCCAAAGAGAATCTGATAACCAATCCATTTAGAGCTGCTAGTCGACGGAGTCAGCGTGGTTAGAAGACCGGCCGCGATTGGCATCATGACTGCGCTAAGGAGAAAGAATGGGTTATAGTAGCCGACTTTGGAGATGACAATGCCTGAGGAGATGGAGCTGAAGACCACCGAGAGAATCAAGGGCAGAAGCATGATTCCCGAATGGATGGCGCTGGCGCCTTTGACGGCTTGGAACCAAATTGGTAGGTAATATACCAAAACCATCATGCCGGACCCGAAGAAGAACCCGAACCAAACCGACGCCGCAATGCTACGCTGCTTCATGATGCGTGGAGGAACCGTCGCGTCTTCTTGTTTCCAAATCTGGACGAATACAAATGCGAGGCAGAGAACACCGCAGAGAACCAGGAGAACGATGATGCGTGCATTGTTCCACGGGTATTTGGTCCCACCCCATTGAAGAGTTAAAACTAGGCAAACGATACCCGGGAAGAAGAGAAGATTGCCAATGGGGTCGAGTTGCTTCACCTTCCCGAGCCACCCTTCTGCTCTACTGTCGAGCTTCTGATTGGGTAGATGCAAGACCAATGCATTGACGACGAGTGATACAGCGCCCACGGGGAGGTTGATATAGAAACACCATCGCCAGGTCACTTTGTCCGTAAAGCTACCTCCGACCAGAGGACCGACGACGGACGATACAGCAAAGACGGCTCCGAAAGCACCTTGATAGATGGGGCGTTGGCGCAAGGGGATAATGTTGAACAAGATCACCATCAACCCCGTGACTATGCCCGACGATCCAAGTCCTGCGACAGCACGACCAACAATAAAAGCGTTTGAGCTAGGAGCAGCACCGCAAACAGCCGATCCCACTTCAAACAAAATGCAGCCGGCGAGAAAGACAGGCTTTGCGGGATAGTATTTGTAGACCTTGCCCATCAAGAGCTGGAAGCTGCATAGCGTAAGTATGTATGCCGTACCATACCAGCCAACGTCGCCCAGAGAGTGAAACTCGTCGGTAATTCGAGGGATGGCAGTCGATATGATATTTTGATCCTATTGATTCGATCCGTGAGTTAGTCATTGAGATCCTGATATATTTCGCTGTCTCTGTGCGTTAACTGTACCAGATTCACCAGGAAATTAGCCAAATACAATGCAGACATGATGACAATTCGATTCCGGTTACTTGGATATTCCATGTGTTCGGCATTGTTCTTCGGTTCGCCGAGTTCCCTAGATGGGTTCGACTTCTCGTCAACGTTCGATGAGTCGGACATAGTGATGTGATCTTGAGGAAAACTCCAAGGAATAGGAATAACTAATTAAGAAAAGATAACTCTTCGAGCACCTTTGAGATCCAAAGGAAGTAAGTATTTATACATTTCGTAGAGTACCTAGTATGCGCACTTATATAAACAGGGTGTGTACGGGGCCAAATCGCTCTCGGTGCTCAAAATTCACATTTTCGTTTCCGAACTCCGAGGGCGCCACCTATTCCCTACCATCTTCTCGCCCCGGTCCTATTATCTTAAGTCCCCAAACAGCAAGAAAGAGAGATGCAATGCCGCAAGTCTCGGAGGCAGATCCCCTCGGGCCTGAAGGTGGCCCGAGAAGCTATTCCTGTCTGCTCTGTCGGCAGCGAAAGGTCAAATGCGACCGGCGGAGTCCGTGTTCCAATTGCGTCAAGGCTGACAAGCAATGCAGCTTCGTACCTCCAGTGCGCGGTAAGCGCAAAAGAACAAAGCCTCCAAGAGAAAGCCTCCATGCCAAGTTGAAGCGGTATGAAGACTTACTCGGGTCTCTCGGCGTGGATATTGAACAATCCAGAGACTCTGATGAGTCGGGGTCGGAAACAACATCACAGCCAGATGTTGAGACGGGCAAGATAATGGAGCCCCATCCTGAAAGTCACAACGATCCATTTGGACTTGAAGAAACGGAACATAAGTTTATCGCGAAAGAGGGAACGTCAAGATATTTCGAGAAGTGAGTCTATTCCATGGCCTCTTCCTTAAACCATCGGTCATTGGTTAACCTCCTCAACCTTAGTGCTCTTTGGTTAAATCTGGGAGATGGTGTAAGTTCGCATTCTAGGTAGCATATGGTTAACGTCCCGGCTAACATCATGTAGTCTCATCATCCGGAAGAAGATGGATTCGGTGAGCCAAAAGAAGACTCACAATTACACGAGAGTAGGATGTTTTTCGAGCCTGAGGATGGCGACAGGACCGGAACTCTCGCGTCTTTCCACCCCCCTCCACAGGTATTATCGAAGCTCAAATATATATATACCGATCGAGTTGACCCGATGATCAAAATCTTGCATCTCCCTACGTTCTGGGTTGCGTTGGCAAACGGACTGCGACGCCCCCAAGACATGTCCAAAGGCCTCGAAGCAGCTATTTTCGCCTTCTACTTTGCGACTGTGAACAGTTTAACTGAGGAAGAATGCCACGGATTATTTTCGACACCGCGATCGGTAATTCTGTGTCGCTACAGATTTGCAGCGCGCCAGGCGCTGATAAATGCAAGTTTCCTATCCACGTCCAGTCTGATGACCCTCCGAGCGTACGCAATCTTCATGGTAAGGGGCAAGTTCATCCTCGGTGATATTTCCTGTAAGCTAACCAGTATATCAGCTTTGCGTAAGGAACAGCTACCGATGTGACACCCTATTTGTCTTGTCTGGAATCGCAATACGGCTCGCGCGCAAGATGGGTCTTCATCGAGACGGCACATCTCTCGGTTTATCACCGTTTGAGACCGAGATGCGAAGACGACTTTGGTGGCATCTCATCCATATGGATTTTCGCACATCCGACGTGCTGGACACGAGGCCATCTCTAGACCTTTCCTATGGCGACACACAAGTACCTCTCAACGTCGAAGATGAGGACTTGCACCCGGATATGGATGAGCTGCCACCCGAACGCCAGGGAATTACCTGTGCGACGCTATGCTTAACTCGATGCCGCATCGGCGAGATTTTGCGAAACTTTTCGACATCGCGGCCCGGCGAGATGCGCTGGGAGGCACTCAACAGCTCAGACTTTGCTGTCTCCAAGAAGGACAGCGTGATACGCCAGGTGGAAGACCACTGGGAAAGGAAATACCTGCGGTACTGCGACCCGTCCAATGCGTACCATACCTTTGTATCCATCTCGATGCGATCGTCGATCTGCAAGATGAAGATATTTGCCCACAATCCACGGCCTTCTGCAGACAGACCCGTCAAGGTGCCTAAGCGCGGACGTGATATAGTGTTTGAGAGCGCTTTAAAGCAATTGGAATATTTTACCATGGTGCAAAAGGTTTGTGTCCAAGAGCTGTCCGTTTTTCTCTTTAGTACTACTAGATAATTTCATCCCAATCGTCCTTGAGACACGTCAAGCGAGTCAATCTCTTGTCTAGCCGAGTCTTTACTGACTTGATTCCAGGGATCTCATGGGCTAGACAAGTACAGGTGGCAGCTCGGCACCAGCTATCTCTGGAAAACGATGCTTTACCTTCTTATCGAGGCTCGACGCACGAAGACAGGCCCCTTGGTCGAGAGATCATGGCAATTGATCGGTGAGGCATTCTCACACTGCCCGGGGGTATTCGAAGAAGATACCCCTTCCGTGTATGTAGCGCTGGGAAGGTGGACGCTGGATTTGTGGGATATCTACGTAGAAGCCTCGAAGGCCTCGGGTTTATCTGAACCATGCGCGCCCGAGTACATCAGCGCGATACGGCGTTGTCGGAGGCCAGGAAACGAAGTGTTATGCAGAACTAACAAAACTCAACCCCAGGGACATGATAACATAGCCGGTTCTGAGTCCCTTGAGCCCTATAACGTCCCCGATCTTCTCTCGTTTGAGATAGATATGAATGAATGGGTGCAATGGGAGCAGTTGGTTGCAGAGCAGGGTGGTATCGGCCAAATGGGCGGCATGTAGACCTATGTTGGCATTGGTGTTATCATTGAAAAATATTAGGCTCTATGCTTTACATTCTCTCTTACTTACATAGGTACCTACCTAGATATGAGATCTCGAGGAACTTGATGAATTAGGACCAAGGGCGAATTGAGCTTCAAGATAGGTGCGTACTTCATGAACGCACGAAACCAGCTCCAAATCACTGATTACTTTTATTACCACCAATGAGAGTTGAGATATGGAACACTTCCCAAGTTTTGACAGCATTGGATACCAACATGCAAGGTTCAAGTCCTCTGCAACTCTCGATACATCTCAAGGTGCTGCGACAGACATCCCTCCTTTTCGGGCTCGTGAAATACTTATTTGAGAGAAGGGTGATTGCATCAAAATCGTGGAGGTTGTTCGCCAAACTCCATGCCATGAGATTCTTCGCTAGTCTGACACAGTCTCCGCAGGTTCCCGATTCTTATCGTCGGATAGGTTGTCCGTCAGGTTGTCATACATCCCGGTGAAGGCCTGAAGGGATTTAGGGGCTACAGCGCTCTTTGATCTCGAATTCGGCCTCCAATTCACCGGCGATTGCAACAGATGGCATAGGGAATGGGGACATAGTTGGTACGAAGAGGAGATTGGCACGATTTGCTTCAGATTGTAGCTAAGATAGGTAACTACCTACTAAGTTCGTGTAGTTCGCTTTTAATCCGAAATTGCCTGGCTTAATTCACACACCTGATTGCACATGATTTGGCTATTAGTGTAAGCATCAAGTTCCATTATTGACTACTCGCAGATGGCCCGGATATGACATCAAACTGCCAGCCCTCTACGAGAAGGATTTCAGCAACGACAACACTCGAAAGTAAGTCTCTCCTATTTCAGTTGAAGAGGTATGCTTCTAACAATCGGTTTCCTAGACAAAGATTCCAGACCAAAATTCAGACCAAAAAAAACCTTGCACTATATCACTTACAGTAGACGAGTGTACAATTTGTGGCTATTTAGCTAACGATGTTTCACAGACACTAATCGATCTGGCACGAGCGTCAATGCCTTGGTGAAAACCTTTTAACATATTAAACTTTGTTGCCATCTCTACCGCAATCTATAAATACCCTCTTCGCACCGCCTTATGTCACTTTCTCTTTTACTTCGAACTATACGTACCTAACAACCTATCCAATCTTACTACTTGCGACATCGTCCAAACCCGCCATATCGAGAAATATAACAATACTATTAGCACTATTATCATACAGATGCGACCAGCAAACATGGCATGCGAACCAGGTCTCGTGGCCCAAGTCGAGCAGCTGTCCCGCGATGCGTTTTACATGCATCATGGTAGTTATTACGCCGCCACATTTGGATCACTTCGAGCCAAAGTATGGGCGATGAAAAGGAACGGAAAGCAACTGAGAAGAGAGGAGAATAAGCGAAAGAAAAGCTCGAAGCATCTGAAGAAGACGCTGACGAAAAAGACCCTTGAGGACCGAGCTTTGGCACTCTTCATGTCTAAGAACTGGGCTAGGATGGAAGATGTGTTGCAGGCGGAGGAGGAGGCAGCAGAGTGGAATAATCTAAACTTTACCAAGACGCCTCAGCCCCTCACCAATCTCATCAACAGGCTTGTCCTGTCGTCCAGGTTAGTGTTCAAGAGCCATTTATTTTCCCATCTAATATCGTGTCTGCTCAACCACTCCCGGGAGATATGTGTTGAGTGAGCTGATACCCTACCTAAGAAAGAAATTACTAACTCTCATTATTGAAAGTTATGCGAACTTCGCGCACGTGCGTTATGGTATTGGACTTTACGCTGGCCTCGAACAACGTCGCGATCTTCAGTCGTTGAGGATGAAGGGCGAATGGACGCACTTAGCGAGATATATGGAGCATGACCTTCAAAGGCTGGAGCTGGGGCCTTCGTTGCCGCGAGGAGCCCCTAAAGAGGATGTAGACATCACTAAACGGGCAATTCTGCAAACGGGCTTACAGTTCTTCGATCATTTCGAGTACACTCCGTCGCACCAAATCCGCGCCATTGTAGACGGGTGTTTTGATTGGTCTGAGAAGGCAGGGTTTTGGAGGTGGTTTTGTAATAAGGATTACTCAGACGAAGAATTGGAATTGGGCGAGGAGGAGTCGGCTGAGCTATGGTGGTCCGCTGAAGAGTATCTTGATGAGTGGATATAGTAGGCAACATGGTATAGCACAACAAAGCTTACCTTGGGTAGAGATAAAACTTTGTGCATGTACAGTAGATGTGACAAATTCCCAACCAAGTATAAGATGCTACTTTGATTGGATGCATCCTCCTCTTCAGCCACCTGCACCCACTCTGTAGAAATTCTAGGTTTGACGCGGCGCAAGGCTTCGAGTTTGAACAGGCTGCTGTATTTACTACTATGTATGTAGAAGACGCGCTTACCAAAGACGCATACCGAGCATGGTTTGAGCGCTGTCATGCGAGTGGCTGTACATTATGACATTACTAACAAATTCCAGAGAGTGAGACTAGCTGAAAGGTAGGTACCTATGTATAGTCTGCACCTCCTGCATGTACAGGGGACGCGGTGGAGAGGGAACCTTGCAAGTACAGGGCTGAAATTCTTAGCTTTAGTCTTCTATTTAAGTTTAGTTTTCCTTCCTGGTAAAATCTAATCTATGGTACCACACAGTAAGCTTAGCTTAGGTACTGTACCTAGGTAGGTAGATACTTAGATACCTACCCGCCAGTTTCCTTTTTTATTCTACCTGATACCGACTTTTCGAATTCGATAGAAAAGAAAGCTGAAATACTCGGGCTCTTCTAAGTTCTAAGATTGGAAAATGTAACTATTATATAGTCATAAAAATTAGAATGAGAATCATCTGATCGTGTAGTTCAATTTAGCTACCTACTTTAATCATCATATACAACGTACTTCATTGTATGCGCCCTATTTCAACAAATAACATACCCTTGGCGTTTTATTTGCCAATATGCAGTTTAGGCGCTCGCCAGGGTAGCACAAACTCACAAAGTAATGATAACTAGGTAGCGTTAGGGTTGTGATTAAGTTTCGCTTTATACCAGGGGCTCATTTTCAGGGACGCTGGAGGAATGTCGTAGCCGACCATGACTGGCAGCTGCCTGGTATATATGCCAGTTTTTATTGCCACCGCGAGTTGCTTACTATGTAATAGACCTGTATAATACGGGATACGCGTTGTTACCCCCTCTTTAAGTCATACATACTTAAATGCCTAATCAGATAGATAATTGTATTTTCATACTGTCTTAAGTCATGCTTGCATAGGTGATAGATGATAGGTACTGTTTCCATCCAATCATTTGTGGTAGCGAAGGTCGCTTTACGCTTTACGACGGATTGCAGACTTGGCATGCAGTGCGGCTTGCGTGGGGCGTATTTTGCGGTTTACGGCTGAGACAAAACTCCACAGTCGGCAGTTCACGATCCTCACCATCAATGCAGATTCCTACGTTTGTAGGTAAGGAAAATTACAACTGGCGTCAGCATTGAAGAGGAAGAGCTGCAGCGTCAGGGGAATGTCAGCAACCTTGACCGGTGTAACGTCTTTCGCTCGTTCGTTCTTCCTACTCTAGGCAATTGCTCGATAGCTCCACTCGCCATTTCTTTCCCGCGCCCTGATCGCTTGCTTGACATGGGTCATCTGGTATCAGCCAGGAATTCTGGATTCTGGATAGGATCTTCCCGTGAACATGAATCATGCGGGTAGCGATAGCCTCCCCATAGACCTTGTCAAAGGATCAACAAGTCGACAGCTGGTCCACCAAGCAGCCAAACCTCTCGCCAAGAGATGGCAATGAGCAGCAATGCAGAAATAATCAAAGCCAAGTACCTACCTGGGCCATACGAGCAATGGGCCCTCACTACCTACGTACTGATCGAGTTAAGACAATTCACAAGATGATTGCGGAGTTGCGGAAGTTCATTCAGCAGAACAAGTTGGGAGAAAAAATAAAGATCATTAAGTGAATAAATAACATTGAATAATTACAACTTCAAGGAAATTATCTAATGTGCAGATGTGCAGATGTGCAAAAGTCAGACCCGATACATCAAGGGAATCCCGAAACCCATGTTCAAATCTAATCCTGGTCTCATCCAGTCCCATACCCATAGTTCACAATTGACGACATAAGAAAGCCACATAAAACCACCCAAGGAGGACATCGCTTACGATGCTAACTTTACGGGAGCCCTGATGGGGTTCTTCCACGGCACCTTGCCCTTGAAGGGCTCTCCAGTCTCGAGATATTGGAGGCTGGGGCAGTTGCTAACTTTGTCGGAAAGGACCGAGTTTAATAGGTAACTGTTGAAAAATGGGATGGAGGGCATGATGTAGCGATCGAGGAGACGGTAGAATAGGCCGGGCCATGCAGACATCCTCGTCCACTGTGCCGAAGACTCGTAGTCCTTCTTGATCCATGTCGATCGAACGGCCTGGTAACGGGTGAAGGCGCCGGTGATAGCATCGATCGACGGGGGAGAGGCGTCCTTGGCGACGAGGCCGTGCAGCTCATTTACTAGAGCGGCGACGTCCTGCAGGCCGTTGTTGTATCCAAGACCCTGGTTGGGAGTGAACTTGTGGCACGCGTCACCAACCAAGACGATTCGGTTCCAGCTCCAATGTTTAAGGATTCCTTCTTCCAGATTCGTCATGCCCGCCTTGAACTTGTGCTTGTACACATCCTTGACCTTGATGTTCTCGGTGATGGGAAGTTCGGCGTGGCGCTTGAAATACGCCTCCACGTCGGCTTCTGAGTAGGAGGCACGCTCGTTGGTGGGCTTGGGTAGCTTCTCATATAGGAAGAGCCAGCACATGTCGTTCCCGTTGAGTGACTGGACCGAGGCCTGGCTACCGTGCGTCTCAAGCGTATCGCCGGACACCAGCCCCTCCAGACGAGGGTAGCTAGCCCACAATGCCTTATACTCGCATGTGTAAGGTCTCTCCTCATTAACCTTAGTCGAAGACGCCTTGAGGGCAAGATCACGCATGAAGGACCGGGTCTTGCTGTGTACACCGTCCGCTCCGATCACGATAGAGCCATAATAGGTGGAGTCGTCGGCGCATTTAACCTCAACGCCATGCTCATTGGTGATGATATTGGTTACCTTCTTGTTGGTGTGTATACGGGCTTTGTCGGCCTCGCCAAGGCTTTCGTAAAGAACCTCTAGCAGCTTGGAGCGTTGGAAAAGAATCTGAGAAATACCGTGGCTGGGAATCAGAGGTTAGCTTTGGCATAGCCAATTAAAAAGACGGGGCTTCATAACACTTACTTCTTTTCCAGAGGCGACATCTGTACCTCGTGAAACTGGCGGCCATCGTAAGTTCGGTAGACACCACGTTTTAACTCGGCACCGACAGCCCGTAGACGTTCCAAAAGACCGAACTGTGCTAAGACACGGAGTGCCTGTGGCCACAGACCCAAGCTAGCTCCGACATCGATAACACAAGAGTCGCGGCTCTCGAGCAAGACATAATTAATGCCGGCCTGGGACAAGGCGTGTGCAGCCGTCAATCCCACGGGGCCACCACCAACGATGATCACCTTGAACTTTCCGTCGCTCATTTTGTAGGAAGGACAATGCAATATATGGGATATGTAGGTAGTTTGGGATTCTGAGTTGAACAGGTTGATGTATAGAAGTCGACTTTGTTTCCACGATCTGGTGAGTTGGATTTCTGGTTCTTCATGAGCAAGCTAGATTCTTCAAACAGGACTTTATATATACATTCTGTGCCTCAGCTGGCATTACTCATGGTATGTACTTATGCAGAGGGACCATACGGCCGGGCGGAGCCACGAAAATCATACGGTGCATCGGCGGAGTTACGGAGGCGTGGGAGTGCAGACCCAACAGGATGGGTGTACGTCAGAAGCCCACGTGGTAGGCTTCGCCTCGGTCAAGCTCGCGGTAGTAGTGAGTACACCGTACCAAACAGAAGCAAGTTCTGGGACTGTTGGCTCGAACTTCTGGAACCGCCATGGCAACGTGATAGGGTGTTTACTTGGGTTTACAGTTTACTCGAAGGCGAAATGTGCGCGAGGATCCTATACGAGACCCATTCGGGACATTACGTACCCCAAACAAGAAAGTAAACCCGGAAGCATCATAGGGCTTATGTGATGCCTGTAAGATCTGCCCTCCCATGTGTTAGAGCAGAGTCTGAATAGCTTCATTATCCTTCCGTGGCTCGCGGCCTCTGCGCTAGAGTAGGCGGCGTAGTCAACTGTGGAACCCCCAAACCGCATTAGCCAATGAGAGGCTTAATTGATGGTGTCCGAGGCACCCAATCAGGTCTAAGTATCCAATGTGACTCGACAGCTCGACTAATTCAGCACCTTATTAAGCGTTATCTCTTGCTTATCTCATTCCTTCGAATCCTTTTAATCTTAAATAGGCTAGACAACCGAGCACCTGATGGGATTTGACTAACGTTCATCATTGTTCCAATACTACATAGTAGTATGTTAGTTAAGCTTATACTTCCTGACATCGAACCGATCGTTCGAACCTTGGCGGGTTTATATTAAAATCTCAGGGGGTGAGACGGGTACCCTCTTAGTTGTCGGCCGAAGCCGAATCATCAGGAGGTTCTTTTGGATCTATTTTTATTTTGTTTAGGTGTATTCCTTGACGATCGGGTCTTCGGATGTGGTTCGATTGATCGAATTGACTAGGTCAAGTCGTCTCTAAATACCAAGGCCCTCCCACGTCTTGTATCTTTCCAGCTTCCCTTTGAGATTCATTTCGAAATCGCCTTCCAAGTCGAGTAGCCGTTCGAACTAGTGACCCGACCAAAAATTCAGAATGCGACCTGATCTTACAGTCGAATCTATCGCAATGCATGCATGCATTGGGGTCATTGGCGGAGCAGGTGGTGGAATGAACATGCAAGTCGACCTTCTAATCGCCATTGTAGGAAATAAAGCCCCAAATCAAACAACGAGGTGGCCAATGAAATCGACGAACTGCTACCGGGGGCATTTTCTAATTAACAGAAAATCTTCAAGTGAACCCGCGAGCCGCATCAAGCCGTCGTCTCAGCTGTCAAACACGATTTAGTATTGCAATTGGATAATATGCCTCAACGATCGTCTCAAAAACTGCCCTAGTCATTAAGCTAGTGGGAAATTGGATCAAAATGGAAGTCGAATGCGATGAATCGATAGTTAACTGACTAGGTACTTGGCTCGCAATCCCGCGAGTTACGAAAGAGCGAGACGCGAGGCGAGGCGAACCAATTCCCATTACCAAATACATCCTGTTGTAAGTATAGCTATGTAGATAGCCTCTTGATATGGCTCAGGTGACGAACACCTCTTGGAATGAGGAATGGATTGTCAGAAAATAATATGCACGAGTGTGGCGGTAGCAAATCAAGTGGCATAGGTAGGTTGTGGTGGTGTTGAAAAATAGGTAATGAACTTGAGGCTATCTTTAAAAGGTGATTACGGAATTTTAATGATGGAATGGTGCAGGTCGGGAATGGTAAATGGTTCCGCGGCCACATGGTTGGACTAACCGAAGTAACGTACCTACCTAATTCTGCAGCAGATGGTCTTTTGGGGTCTTTTGGGAACCAATTGCAACAATGATTCCACGTTTTCGGTACCGTAAAAGCTCACGTGATATTCCGGTCCCTACTCTAAAGCAGAACAGCTTCCATGTTTCCATGTTTCGTTCGAACTAAAATTTATTATTTAAGGTTATCATGCGATTGGGGGTGGGGGAGGGATTCCGGTTTGGGCCTGACCCCTTGCCAAACACCTGCCCCCCCTGCAATCCATGACCGCAGACTCCAGAGGCAGAGAGGCTATCTCCGAACAGAGCAGTTGAGGTTTCTGCTGTGTTGTTAACGCGATAGATTACCTACATCGTATCAATCGGTTTTTTTTTCTTTCTTTTTTTTTAATCTCAGCTTTGATAATAAATTGCATTGGGATATTTTAACAACCGAGTTCATTTTCAGGGGTTTAAAGCTTAATTGTTTGTTTAAAATGTGCCGCAGCGGCATTTTCCTGACGGTTGATCGGAAGGATTTTAGTTGGTTCTTTTGTTAGGTACTAGTATTGTATGTCTTCCGTTGATCGTGTTCGTTTAGCTCGGAATCGGGTTCTCTCGGCCGAGGCACCTATATTACACTGCGGCTATATGTTATAAGCTCAGATTGTAGAATTCCATGAGAAAAATAACCAAGTGTGAGTTTCATCATAAATTATTATGTAAGTATAAATTAGGTACCTACTGTTAAGATCCACTTGCAATCGAAGCTAGCAACAGTATCCTGGTGCATTGTACAAAATACGGGCTAGGTACATTGTATACTGCATCAGCTTGTTACACAATCACACCTGTACAACCAACACCATTAATGATTATCATCGGTAGGTCTAAAGCAGATAAGATGACTTTTGATTTTCTATACTTCGACATAGTAAGCCCTATCTCATAATCATCTAATAATGACGACTTGCATTTTCTCTCGTAAAAGCATGAACATGTCTAGGATAACTGCGTCTCTGGACAGTTTCTAGACAGCCAGAGATATAGCATGCAATCTCCTCGGCCAGCGCATCTATCATATCGACTGTTGGTACCAGGCAATTCCGGCATAGAAGGTTAGGTTACATCTTATAGCCTGTAGGTTGGGGGTGAGGAATGGAAACGAAGACGCGTACACGACACTAAACCCCTCCATTTCATACACCTTAGCCTGGGTGTCGATCACCAACATATGATCCTCTGGGCCCATGTTGCATGTGCATGTGCATTTGCATGTGCATGAGCAATGGGGACCGGGGAACGCCTATTCATCCATGGAATGTTCTTTCATCTCCTTCATCCTCCAGAATTCCCGTGCTAGCTTTGAATCCTGCAACTGAAACCTCTATATCTGCAAAGTCTGCTAGGAAAATTGGATTAATGGCGCTACTAACGTATTTACGGACTAAATCCCTATATGATCTGGGATTAGCGCCAAACCTGGTAATATGATGCGACTAAATGCATGCGCTATGGCAATTAAGCGTTCTATTAGGGTGTGAGAAAAGATCACGTTAGCAGGCTGTGACAAAGGGTCTAAGCTTAGAGTATATATTTAAATTCATTTAATAATTCTTATAAGTCCTAAGATCTTTAATCCCTCTCGCAATTTAAGTAAGAATCTTTAAACTTATTTATACTTAAATTTAATAATATAAAATATATTAGGTTTTTTAAATATTTTTATATTAATATAATTTATATATATAAGCGTTATTCTTTTAATTTATATATATTTTAATAATATTTTAATATTTTATTTTAATTATTAATTATAATTATATAAGTTAATTAATAACTTTTTAGCGCTAATTTTTATATAATATTATCTTTTTTTTTCTTAAGGTTTATTTTTAAATATTATTTTATATTAACGCTAATAAAATTACGGATAGTTTTTTTTAAATTTACGGGTTTATAAGTTTATTTAAATTTTATATATAAAATTATTTAATTATCGTTTTTATTAAAACTTTTTCGAAATAATCGTATAATTTTTATATTTAATTCTTTTTTATAAATTAATTTTTTTACTTAATTAAATATTTTACTTTTTTTTAAATTAATAAAAAATTTATAATTTTTTTAATATTATAATTTTTTATTTTAATAAAAGTTATTTTTTATAAAATTTAATTAAAGTTAAATAATGCTTAATTATTAACGCGGTAAAATTTTATAAATAAAATATAAAAAAAATTATAAATTTTTTATTTTTTAA
>KZ111623.1:0-90517 GCA_002120315.1 Hypoxylon sp. CI-4A | reverse complement strand
TAAGCTTTTTTAATTATATATTAAAATATATAATAATTATATTATAAATTAATTATATAAGAAATTTAATTTTAATTTATAAATAACGGTAAGTTTTAAATATTTAAAAGCTAATTTTATTAATAAAAGAAAGTATTTTATTTAAAGATAATAATTATAATATAAAATTAATAAGCTTTAATAATTTTATTAATAAATGTATTAATAAATGTATTAACAGTAAAATAAGTTTAAATTTTCTATATATTTTAAAAGGTAAATAAAAATTATTATTAATAATTAAAAATTATAATCCTTTTTTTTTTAATAAACATTAAAATAAATATTTATTTAAGGATAATAAATAAAATAAAAATAATAATTTATATTAAATTACATAAAGTAATGAATTAAAAATAATAAAAATATAATTTTAGGTTTTTTTTTATTACTACGATAAAAAAAAGATAATTTATTATAAAAAATTTATAAGTAATTTATATAAAGTAATAAGGTAATTAAATAAGTAATTTTTCCGAAAGTTTAACTTAATATCTCATTAGTTATTTTTAAAATAATTCCTTTAAAAGTAATAAAAATTATCTATAATAAAAGGTTTAAGCTTAAAATGTGTATTTAAATTTATTTAATAATTCTTATAGGTCCTAAGGTCTTTAATTTTTTTTATAATTTAAGTAAAAATCTTCAAACTTATTTATGCTTAAATTTAATAGTATAAAATATATTAGGCTTTTTAAATATTCTTATGTTAGTGTAGCTTGCATATGTAAGCGCTGTTTTTCTAACTTATATGTACTAGTAATATCTTAATACTTTATCCTAACCGCTAGTTGTAGCTGTATAGGTTAGCTAATAACTTTTTAGCGCCAATCCCCGTATGATAATGAACAACTAGGAGTGGTAACAGTCTTCACCATTGCTTTATCACAAAGTCTGCAGCCATCTTAGTTAACCCTTGGAAATCATGTAGAATCGCCGCCATGCTATGTATGGGGAAATGTTATTATTGTTTACCTACCTACCTAACTTGGGTGTTACAGGGAAGCACAGAGAGCCTTTCAGGGACATAGTTTCGAAACTCGCCCCTTGTCTCCCCTGCAAACACAAACAAGCAAGCGCATAAAGACATTGTGAAATAGCTATTTCATTGTTACTGTACATTCTTATTTGAAGGACAATCGCTATAGTTTTTATTTCTATTTAAATAGGTAGGTAAGTACGGGCAAACTTTCAACGTTAGCCACCATCCTTCAGAAAAAAAGGACGCGCTAGACATCATGTGGCCATTCTCTGGGTTCGGCAAGAAGCAACAGAACGATGAAGCCCCTGAACCGGGCCTAACTGTGCGTGAGTCTGTCCCAGTAATTGACTCTAATAATTTCCGCCAGGTCCTCCAATACTTCGACAGAAACGGGGAGTGCATAAATTCCAACATACGGTTCCGTATTCCTTGTGCCATCTGCAACACCAAGGACATCTCCCTCGTGAACAGTAAGTTCGACAAGATATCGCGCGAGACCCACGAGCCCTACGCTGTCCTTCCCAGGTGCGGGCATGCTTTTGGATACACGTGTCTCTACACGTGGTTGAGCAACAGCATCAACCTGGAGATGCCAAAGTGTCCATCATGTCGCCAGGATGCCTTCTACGAGACCAACGAACCTCTAACCCTAGATATCTACGGAGTAGCCAGCGACGAGGAGCAGTCCGCGGAGATCTACGACATCAGACAGAGCCTCGAAACTCCTGTTGTGGAAGAAGATCCATCAGGTCGATTCTTAGCGGACGGAATGAATCCCATCAGCGAAGCAGAAGCTTCCTTACGGTTGGTGCAATCTTTCATGCGGCGACAAGTGACTACTGACGGCTTTTTTCTATAGGCACATTGAAAGTCTGTATCCTGCTGACGAACCAGGTACTGCAGCCAGTAAATCGCAGGTATTCGATACGGATGAAGAACCTTCGAGTTGTTTGGTCCAGTAATGTGAAGCGTGTAATCGGGATTCTTGAAGCGAAGAAAAATTCAAGGGGTGATATTCATGGCTTAGTACCATTTGTATCCCTCGAACAGTAACTCCATAGGCAGGTAGGTGGGTATGTGGTAGGTAACCAGGTACATAGGTGGCCTGACGCTCACATAAATTACCTAGATACTAAGTTAATTAAGAGGTATGTATGTAGGCAAGCACCAATGTATTCAGTCTTGTATTGTATTGTATTGACTAGATCACAGAGGCTCCACGGCTGAGCTCACAGCCACCCCTCGTCCGTCTTCATCTGTATGAGTATCATCCGTGACATATTTCCCCTTTTTCTTATCCCGCTTGTACATGTAAGCCACCGTACCCGTGATAGCAAACTGTGCAACATATGCGCAGGTTGAAAAGATGAAACCCTTTCTGAATTTCGGTGAATCTACCTGCGGGAACGTAAGCAGCGGTACCCAGGCGTTGAATGCGTATCCCATGGAGTTCATGATTCCGATAACGATTGCTCGCTCCTCGGCATCCCCACTACATATCTCGTTCGTCCAACTCAGGCTTAGAGGTCCGTATGGAACCGAAGCACGACCTTGGAGGAAGAAGGCAAACCATTTCAAGCCGTCAGGTATGTTCCAAATAGCTAAGAGGATGGCTGGGAAGAAACCGAGGAAAGTGGCAATGGACATAATGCTGGCGCGACGCCGGAGAGCATCCGAGATTATGGCGAAGGTAACCGTAAGTACGAGTTGAATGGCTGCCGCAGCTGTAGGGATGATGTTCTACATGAATGTCAGCCTATTATACTCAGCTTATGTTAAGCAGATGGTTTTACTTACTATTCGCTCAACGGATTCACCCTTAGATTTGAGCCACAAAGATATAGGGTTGATGCTACTAGACGGGCCAGTGTTGATGAAGATTATGTACAGTATTGTAAGCAGATAGACATGCCATCGGCCTATTGTTAATGTTAGCTCCCGTTATAACTATCAATAAATAAGGGTATGAGAATTAGATGGGACTGACCAAAAATGCGCTTCAACGCAGAACGTCCTAATTTTGTGCGAGGCGCGCGGCCGATTTTTTCCATGCGGGTTTTTGCCAGGGCGCGGTCCTATGTATTGATGTTAGTGACTTTAGGTTTGAAAAGCTCATTTGAGAAACTTACACTTTCGTTCAAGTAGAATGCCCTTGTGTTCTCGGGGAGGTCGGGAAGGATGAAGAAACCCGCAAGACAAATAGGGAGACTGATAATCCCATCCATGATCTACAAAGCGTCGTTAGCGAAATTGAGAAGCAATCAATAAGAGGCACCTCATAAACGTACGAAGAGCCACTGCCATCCAGCGAACCCACGAACACCATTCAGACCCGTGTACACGCCGGCCTGAAGATACCCCGAAAACATACTTGCGGCGGCGGAGCTGGCATGGAAGATGCAGGCTCGCTTTCCCAACTCAGAAGGCTTGTACCAAGATCCAAGGATCGTGTGCGCCGCGGGATAAAATATCGATTCTGCCAAGCCGACGAAGAATCGGATAACAATAACATGGTTGGATGTTTTAGCCGCGGCAAGGCAGAAAGTCAACATCGTCCATATGAGCTCGCATGACGGAACCCAAATCGAGGGCCGGATCTTGGTCAGAATAATCTGCGACGGGATTTGCCCGACCACGTATCCAACGGTCCACGCAGTATCGACAAGGTTGAGTTCGTTCCCATTCATGCCCAAGTCCTCCTTCATGCCGCTGACGAATGCGTTTGAGATGTTGTTCTGGTCGAGGTTCTTGATGAAATATCCGAACGACAGCATGGTTACCAAGAAGACGTCAAGCTTCTGGATGAAGACGCGCTCTTCATGAGAGCGACCAGGCTCATAGTCCCAAATGTACGACCACCATGGTGCCTTCCTTTTTTCCACCACATCACTATCATGCCGGGATGGTCCTGCGATATCGAATGAGGATTCGTCCACCACCAAAGTTTTTGGTGAGGTATCGAGATCTTGTCGCTCAGACATTGTGGCGGGTGAGATGACAGTCACCTCTCACGTCGGACAAGATTATGCGATGTCGATCAGCAATGAGATTCAATTACCTACGACTCTAGGACTAAAAACATTGTATTTATGAAGAAAATGACCAAAATGAACCTAAGACACGATAGAACATACGTCCGAGGATTCCCTTGGGTCTCGATAATAGAAGAGACGAGTATAGATTCGTGATGCGTAATCTCCGACTGACAACGATGGAATAGCTTGGCTTCGCCATGACGGGGTTCGCTGTCGTGATACTTGTGGCCGAAGATCCCAGTCAATCGAGAGTGTGATTGGCTCCCAGCGACTTTGAGCATCTTAGGTCGATGTCATGATCGAGCTCTCCGATGGCGTAATCGCTACCAAAAGGAATCCCGCATGGCGTTGCGTGGGGTCGTACCAGCATAAAAAATCAAAATTTCCACTGAAAACTTCCCGTAAGTGCTCACCTGCCTGTTTGTCTTAAAATATTATCAGAATCCATTATCTTGAATGGTCATTTCGTGGTGATCAGACAGAGATAGGAGTGGGGGATATCAGCGGACCTAGTGCCTCGACATTTTTTGCCAACCTTTTCAACCCTCACAACCTGAAATGGCCATATTTGAGCTACATACCTCTAACCCAGTCAGCGGCCCCAGAGCACATTCAACCCAACCAGGCTTTTTCCATCGCATGCCGTGGCTATCTCCTAAGAGGTGGGAGAGGTTAAGCCAGCGAGCCAATTCCTTTTTGATGACAATTTTCTATAATCTGGACGAAGAGAAAGTTGAAGAATCAATGAAGTCGATCCTCAAGACCATTCTGAAGGATAATCATACCGTATAAACATACCTACCTACCTATATAAAGGCGGGTGTGATATTCGGGAACAGGTAGGTAGGGAAGCATCAGGATGGACGGGCATTTACCGTGGCACGACCCACTGGTGAACAAGCCTCACTCAGATAATCTTAAGTGAAACATGTGATTATATCTCTAATAACTTCAATCGGCGTGGGTTAACTCTCATGTGATTTCACGCATGAGGTATATTGTACAACTTTGGCATTTCATAGTAAGCCGAGAACAAACCCCTTCTGAGCTCCAGAGATGAGTATGGGTGATGAGATGCTCATATTAGAGGTGTTTGTTACTATCGTCATCGCTGTAAAATACATGATATTTAAGATAGGGAGGCTGTCGGGTCTAGTGGTAGATGCCAAGGCATTCTTCAAGTCGAGCCTGAGACTATACCATGCTGAGACACGTTATTGTAAGTAACAAAGGAGGAATAGCACTGATCTCCAAATATAAGGCAGTCCCCGTTAGGAGAGCCTCCGAATACGGGAGTGTGTGGAGACATCGGACATCGGAACGGCGAACACGCTTATGCGAAAACACAGGTAGGAGCGGCGTGGCACGCGATAAAGTCGCATTGGAAGTTCCGGACTCCAAAGGCAATTCTCTTGCAGCACTTGTTCCTGGTTGGTTCGTTTGCACGAGTCCATTGGGTGGGTTGGCTATATCGATTGAGACGTCCGAAGCGACAAGGCTCGCTGCGCAACTTCCAAGGATGAGAAGTCCAACACCAAGGCCAATGATTAACAGACGATGACCTAGACGTAAACATGATGTCTCGATGACTGAAGTACCGTAAATCCAAGAAAATCTGTGTCGCAGCAAGATAAAAGATTATCTCCGAAACCCAGCGATCGTGGAAAGCCAAGCTCGACAGATTCCAAAAGTCCGCAAGATTCCTTGTTTGGAATCACCAAACCGGCCGTTTGTGGCAGTGGAAGATGCGGTGGAGCAGAGTCGCAATGGGATGGGAACACCAAGCTCTCGGCGCTCGTGATCCAGCCACTGGCGGATCTTCCACCGCCACCCATTTGCTTCAGAAACACAAGACTATTGAGCATGCTACCCAACTTATGAGAAACCTACATATTAGGTAAGGAGGGACAATGTATGGTGATGGTATTCCGTGATGGTGAGTTGAGATGCCCATCCATTGGATAGGTATTTCGGACCTGAGAGACAGGCTTGCCAAAACTGCTACGTCGGGGGATCGAGTTTCAACAGTGAACTGACAGAACCACCAGGCTTTAGCTGCAAGAAAAATTTAATCAAAAGCACTGATTGCTAGCCAATTTCTTTCTACAGAATCTGGGGTATGACAACAAAATACCTACCTACCTTTTGACCAGCATGTGTCGAGGATAAAGATGGAAGGATTCGGATTTTAAACGACCCAAAAATCGCATTACAGCGTAATGCTTTTCGAAAATACCATGCATCACACTCAGACAGTTCAGATTGGTTCCCGACACGACATCGCAGGATACTTGCTGATCGTATAAGATATGGAAGAACCCGACAGCCAGGGAAATGGACCCATGCATCAGCTATTTTGGCTTCTGAAATGCCGTATCAAATCCGTATCACTCGTCCCATTTGCTTCACTTTTTTTTCGATGTCTCGGCGAGGATACTGACCGAACCCCTGTAAGAGACGTGCAGATTTGCATGAGGAGGGGAATATGAAGCATCTGATTGGTTCATATAGCGATATTTTTAAACCAACCAGCCCTATGAACGAGCTCGCACGGGAGAGAGTAAATCCTAAACGTCTTGGGCTCTGAGGCGCGGCTACCGTGTTAGCCACGACTTGCCATACTACCGAATGCTACGTTGTCAGCAATCTGCTGAAGCACAAGACTCGTAGCGAGAGCTCAATTGGCCGACCTCATTGTTTCCAAGGAGGTGAGAGCTTAGCAGAATTAAATCATAGTAGCTGGTCAGCTTCCAATCCAACCAGCTTCCCTCTTTCGAGAACCGACTGGTCCCCGATGGATCGATCGTCTTTCGAGTGTGCTGACAACACCCATCCGCCATGACGGCTTGAAACTCTTGGGGAAGTTCTCCGCGTTATATATTGGCAACGGTGTCAGCCCAACGGTCAGTCGAGCCGTGGGCTTCAAAATCTCGCTCCCGGGCTTACCAGCCTTGCGGCAATTGTTTCCTTGTATTTTCTGCATCGTCGCTCTTCATGGCCTCGCAACAGGCGCCATCAGAAGAGGTAAGTCAGCAATCTCCACATCTAGCGACCCACGATTCTAGCCCTTTGCGATGGTTGAACCGCCCGGTCGGGACTTGCATGATTGCTGACAAGGTGCCAATCGCAGCTCTCGGGTCCCTCAGAGGTTCCTGACCTCCTGGCCGGAATCATCATACCCATAGTCTTCGCGAGTCTCGTCGTCATAGGCCGCCTCTATTCGCGATTGCTTTTGAAGAACCAGTGGTGGGACGATGGGTTTATCTTCGTCGCGTGGCTGTTCGCCATCACCGTCGTCACCATCGTGGGCGTCGAAACCAGATATGGGCTCGGTCACAAGTTCGAAAAAATTCCTGTCGATCTTCGAGCGGTCGGCATCAGGCTATCCTACGCCACCATAAGCAGTTACCAAGTGTGCTTGGTCCTGACCAAGATCAGCATCTTGTTCTTCTACCTGCGCATTCTCAAACTGCCGTACCAACGAACCCTAATCTTCATCACTATGGCTTGCGTCGTCGTGTACGGCACCGTCTTCTTCCTTCTGACCTTCTTCCTCTGCAATCCGATAGAGTTGGAATACGAGCTCGGCATCGAGGTTGGACATTGCTTGTCCTACTACCCGATTCTCACGGCATCGGCGGCCTTGCATACGACGACCGATGTATGGATGATTGGAATGGTACTGCCTCACATACTGAAGATGACTCTTCCGAAGAGGCAAAAGATTGCCCTTGCATTTGTCCTGACGCTGGGTATATTCGTCGCGTGCGCATCATTGACGCGCATGGCCGTATCGTGGGAATTCCTCAATCCCAAATACGCGCAATGGGATTCTTTCTCCTTTGCCATATGGACGACGTTAGAGTCGAGCTTAGGGCTCGTCTGCGCCTCCGTGCCGATGCTAAAGCCTTTAGTCAGGCAGTTGATGGGACGCAAACCATCGTCGAAGCCGGACCCGATGAAGAACGTCCCTCGAACGAAGGGGCCAGACCGAAAAATAAACAAGTATAGTGCATTCAACTCTGACGCCACGACATTATGGACGAGGACTGACGGCGATGAGGGTGGCACTGAGCTTGCGCCAATAAAGTCGACGGTCTCTAGACCGGCGACGGCAGTTACAGCCTCGGATGAGAGGCTGGTTGGAAGGGTATGATATGTCTGGGATAGGGTCGGCGAAATATATACCAATAATGAGTAAACGAGTAATGAATATGATATCAGGGACACGGAATAGATCCCGGGAACTGCTTTCTCGGTATCCAAAGAGAGCTCGGACGTCACTTTAAGCAGTCATCTAAGCCACTTAGATACTCGTCGAGCCTCATGGATGTAGTCCTAGGGCATGGCGGTCTAGAGCATGCATCTAATATGCATGACGCGATATGTCAGCTTCGACTTCTGCTTGGTAGTTGGTCAAATGCAAATGCAAGCGCGTGTAAGACTTCAGCTGGCCTACATGGATCGACTTCCGCAACTCCATTGCTTACGAGGGCAATGGATGGGGTTGAGTTGGTGGCACTGCGTCTAAGTTCTGGGTCTTCGATATGGCTTAGCGCCGGCAGCCACTCAGCTAGGAAGAGTCTAGAGCGTCCTCCAGTGCGAATTATTTCGCAGTGGGCTAGCGCAAAATGTTTAGTGTTTTTTTTTTTTAAGTTGCCTTGCGTTCAACTGTCATAATGAATACAGAAATAGGTAGAATAGGTCACCTCTTAGGGAGATATTGAGCATGTTATAGTACACGGGTAGAGATAATCTTTGTCATTTGTAAGGAAATAGGCATGGGGTTCTACAATGTAATACTAACTTTGGTTCGAGAGCACTCAATAAATACTCACTGACCACTCATCAAAAATGTGGCGTTGGATCTCTCAATATCCACGACAAATTTCAATACATAGTCTACAAGAAAAACCAACATGAGATCCCACCCACAGAATAGGTATGTATCTATATACAATGAATATTTAAACTAGTACGATAGCAATACTGATGGTATTTCTAAGAAAGAGTAGAATCGGTTACACCTTCAAGTTTGTCAATATTGAGAAGTTATTAACTATTTAAAAGAATACCCAATCATCTGCATGACCATAAGCAATGCTTAATTAGATTGCTAGAGGAAACAAGTTTAATACCAATCGTCATTGTTGCTAAAACTCGTCAACACAATCACAGTAGCTGCATTGACTATAAAAGGGCAGCCAGTCTCGGAATTATTAGACTCGATATTTTAATAGAAATAAAGAATACTTTCAGTGTCATTGAAAATTTTCATCTTTATGAAAGGTGGAAGACTGTGCACCCTTGAAAAGACTGAACAATGGAATATCTCAAATCTTCATCTGACTTATTATCTGTGCATCGTTTTTTGAGACTTACCGTTGTTCAATTTTGTAGGTATCAGCGAGCCCCTGATTTGAGAACCATTTCGGCTGTCGGTTTTCCGCTTTGCACCCCCGTTGCATTGAAGGATGCGATACCTCGGAATAAAGACTGTTATCTAAATGACATCACCCCGGAATATATGCTGTTGGTTGAGCGTATGGCCGGTGTCTTGGAACTCGGGTACCTGCAGACGAGACCCGAACGGGAATGTCGTCAAGGTCAACCATAACAAAGATGCAGGCATCCGAAAATCCCTTCGGTAGTGGGATATGGGGATATGCAGCAAACCCTATCGGAACCTTGATTGAGCATTCGCATTTGCTATGTACAATGCGTGTCGTGCATTTTACCAATTTGCGCAAGTTGTCACATTACACAATATCACAACAAGGACGAAGTAATTGGAGCAGAATCACGGAACCCCGGCGCTTGAAGAAATATGGCGGACTTGAAGAACAGCCACATGCGTCACTTCACAGCCGGTGCTTGCGTTGCTTGGGAATGAATAAGAAATAAATATCCAGTTTCTGCGAATTCCTTCTGCATTGCCGCAATAATGGGACACCCTCCTGGTCTGGCCTCTCCCCCATCAACACACGTAAGCGACCCCGCGTGTGCTAATACAGAAGTGGTGCAAGAAAATGGCGCCGTCGCCGTCGCCGTCGCTGTCATTGAATGGTGGCAAGAATCTCCATGTGTCCACGACATCTGCAATCAGCGAGATGACGTGTCTGTACCAGCGCTATTAAAATCCGCTGCTGAACTAATCCAATATTCCTCCCATCCAACAGTTGTTAATTCATTTTCCTACCAGGGGAACTTTTGAAGATGTCGTAAGTCCAGCTGGGAAGCTCAGTTTTACTTTACTTCTTTGATTGAAACTAGTAATAGTAGATGTGAAGTTCCTCGGCCCTGGTTCTTTAGTTGCATTCGGTGAGATTTGATATCTCGAAATGCAACTAAATTGAGATTACTTAATTATAGCAGAGGGGAGGGTGTGAAGCTGTCAGCTGTCAATCGTAGGAAAAAGTCAATCCGACCATTTTAGGGGTTCTCAGGGCTCTCAGCCTACCACGCTAACATGATTAGCAGCTTCGGACGATTATGAATCCTAGAGACTAATAAAAATCAATTCATGTCGGTGAGGTCTACAACGTTCTCGGTCCGGGATCCATTGCGATATATTCTTTTTTTTTCTGACTGTCACCCATAAAATAGGTAGGTTCAATAACGTGCGAGCAAGAGACAATATCAAACAGTATCATCCTAAGGCAAAATCAGATCGGATCTAGACCACCACGTTTTTCATGTTGTGAATGCTCAAGAATGATTCACGTTTTCTATTTTTTTCGGACTGTTTTAGCGTATCAACATGATCTGGTCGATCCAAAAGCCACATGAAAAAAGCTTGGTATTGACGGAATGAATGACAACTGGGGACATTCAGGAAACTATCCTAACATGGTGTATTAATAACAGTCATAATATTATCCGTCGGTGGATACCTGAGTTGTTTGGCAGTTCAGGTTGTAGCATCACGACGATCAGGCCTCTCGTGTCCCATGGAATGAAGGGGTAACACAAGTGAAGAAGGAAATAAAATTCAGATGAACCGTTCGTTAAGAACTGACATGGGGTGATTGTATCGATGGTTCCTGGCTGTAAATGCTGGCTTAGCCGCAGATCCCCCTGATCTTAGCCTGCAATGGGATTAGACGGATGGAATGGAGTACTTACGACTCGCACTAAAATTTGCTATATCGGCCAAGTCACCGATTCATGCAGATGCAGGTACCAGACTTTCCACGGCGTAGAGCCCCTTTAGGTCCCTGCATTTTCATCCAATTGGTTATTCTAGTCCTATTAGGCCAACTCTAACCCTCAACTACTTGGCCATTCACCAATCATACCCCAGTTCTGACTTGGCGTCTATCATGAAACCACCTTCTATCCACACTCCCTCCACGTCGGCCAAGTCCTGCACATCGACTTTAATCTCCAATTCAATCCACCCCCTTTCCACACATTTTACCTGCCTTTTCCCCCCCTCCCTTTTTTCTCTCTTACTAACCTCCAATATTCATTGTTGTCGTCTTTCTTTGCGCAGTAGCAGTATTTGCTAAGTCATTCATTATCAAGGTGATTTTTCACCAAGCCGCTCATTAACAAGCATTCTATTCAAAGCCAGCAAGGACAACGAACCATTGTTTCGCGCTTATTGAACCGTGTTTGCTTGTCAACCTTCGCTAGCCCCAGCTATTGTTACTCCCGGCCCAGTTTTACGAAGAGGAAACTTGCATTCCGGTAGACAATTCATCTATCTAAGACATCTAAAACTGGTCGAGAGACGCGGTTAGCATAACACAAACCCTAGGATAACCTCAGATTCGGGAAACACAGCAAACATCTTTAACAAGGAACCCACAAGATGAAGTACTCTTCCGCACTTGTCGTGGCTGCCGCCTCGGTCGCCAACGCCGGCTACTGTACCGATGCCTTCGAGGAGTTTGGCAACTTCTTTTGCCCTAATGCGGTCAAGCAGATCAAGTACAATGGTCTTGATATCTCTGGCAAGTACCGTGCTGTCGCCTCCATGAGCGACTCCGGCGACTGCACGTTCGAGGACAAGGAGTACTCTGGCCCTATCGCTCCCTTTGACGAAGACGTGAGTGGAATCATGCTACTAGGATAATCCCTTTCTTGATACTAACCCGAGCGCAGTTGACGGCGCACTTCCGTGGACCCCTCAACCTAAAATCCTTCGCCGTCTACACCCCCTCGTCGAGCAGCAAGCGCGATGTTCCCAAGCCTCACTCTAAGCGCCACGGCCACCAGCATCTCCACAAGAAGCACCACGAGCACCAGCAGGCCGAGAAGCGCGGGGATATGGTCACTGCCACCATTGACGGCCAGGTTGTTTCATGGGCAAACAACTACTTTGGCGCTGCTGCCACTGAGGCGGCTAGCGTAGCTTCGGCTGTCGGTGCCAAGGCCAGCTCTGCAGCCGGCTACATCGCCAGCGCTGCCAGCTCCGTTATCAACGAGGCCACTGCCACCAAGTCCTCCAGCAGCAGCAAGGCTTCGTCTACCTCCGTTGCCGCCGCTGGCGATTACGAGCGCGTTGCCTACTACAACGCCGAGGAGCAGACCGCCGACGGTCTTGTCTTCCTCGCCAACGTTGGTGACCCGGCTATCTCTGGTACCTGGGACACGTAAGTTCTATCGCGATCTATATCAGATCGAGAACCCATTGTGGCTAATTATCTTGCAGAACCTGGGGTAACAGCTTGGCTTACTGCAACGAGGACGGTACCAAGGCCGCTGCCTCCCCTACTGTCCTGAAGGCCGGTACTCTTGACGACTCTACCGAGATCGTTATTGCCTCCGACAAGGAGTGCGATGGTGACTGCGGTACCGTTCGCCCCGGCTCTGTCGCCTACAGTATGATTTCTTGAATCAATGCGTAACTTGGTGATTATATGCTAATAAAAATCTACAGAGGGTTTCGAGGGTGCCGACAAGGTTTTCCTTGCTGAATTCACCATGCCCCTGAGCGATAGCAACGACACCGACAAGAACATGCCCGCCTACTGGTACCTCAACGGAAAGATCCCCCGAACTGGTCAATACAGCAGCTGCAGTTGCTGGGCCGGTGACAACGCCAGCCCCCAGGAGGGTGGTTGCGGTGAGGCTGACATCATCGAGGTTCTCCACCCCGGTGACACCAAGGCCAAGTCGACCTTCCACTTCGCCGCCGGCACTGGTGACTCCCACTACTTCGACCGCCCCACCGAGAGCCCCATGAAGGTCGCCGTCGTCTTCCAGGCCTCGTCCGCCACCGCCTCCATCAAGGTCCTCGACGACGACTTCGACTTCTCCACCAGCCTGACCTCGGACCAGATCGACGGCCTTGTCACCGATGAGCTCGAGGCTGCCCTTCTGAGCTTGATGTCCTTTGCCTTGTAAATATTTCCATCCTTAGGGCTCCAGGCATGAGGGGGGGAAAAGGGGGAGGGGGATAGGTGACGTATATCACGGTTAAGGGGGTGGCGGGTTGAGCGGGGGTTTCCCGGACTTGCGTTTTTATACACTTTTGTTTTTTCGCGCGCCAATGGATATATAGGAGAGAGCAGCTTTTCGCGGTTTGGCAAAGAAATCTTCCTGTACCTTTACTGCATACCAAGAGACGACTGAGTTCTGCCATCTTTTCGTCATCTGCGTTATTTTTTTAACGGGCGAGTGTTTTAATCTTTAAGTCTTTAAATGTAATCATTATTTACGATTTCGCATGGGTCTATGAGTAATCAGACTTCGTAAATCATAACTGTAGCTACCTAGGGAATGATTGTTGAAGAATCGAGACAGGACCAGCTGAAGATTGACGTTGGCTTGAGGCTCAATGTCGTCTCGGGAGTAACCCGAGACATCGATCTGGATCTGTGTTACTTTGCCAGGCCGACAGGCGACCCGTTGGTATAAAGATACTGTTACGCGCGAACCTAGTGTTGCCTCCCGTCGCCTAGTTTTCTCCATACTTGCTACCGAATTACATTCGGTCCCTCATAATAATCATCATCCGCCCATTATAGATAATTACTCGTTGAGGCTCTACCCATATTTTAGGTATCTTTCCATCATAAACTATTCACCCTTTCTATTTCACTTTTTTAGAGCAAACGAAAGTTATTCTCCACGACACACAATGGCTCGCTGAGGTGTAATTATATGTGCAAGTCCTTAACCGTAACGAAATACCGCGCTTGCGTGAAGGACTCGCAATTTATCTATCACAGCTTCTCGAAACCCACCAAGTTAAATACCAGAGCAGAAAAGAAAGAAAAAAAGGTTTGCAAAACGTACAACACCAGGGATTCCCCAGTCGTCACCGACCTGAGTACTGATCTGGCGGTATTCAGCTTGTCTCTGGGAGAGCGGACGGGATCCCGAATTTTCTAAATCCTATGGTCGTACGTGAAGGGTTTGCTGCAGAATGCCTTCTTATAGCATGCACACCACAATTGGATGCCGCGTCCTGATGAAGTCGACATCTGCTAATGCAGAAGAATATCCCCTACCCAGTTTAGTTAAATGTATGAAAATGAATCTGGACAGATACCAAGAAATTTACTTCCCTATAATACCTACCTACCTACCTACTGTAAGACAGTTGACTTTCATAGTGCTCGTTTTGCTCGACGTGCTTATAATCGGCGACGCCCTTGGTCATCTGAATTAAATGAAACTGATATGCGAATTCCCGGCGTGTGACTGGTAAAGGTACCTTAGGTACCTAGTTTACGTTTTCGTTTCCGGTTGCAGTTGGTGCTGTCATGCCCTAGCATTTCGTAGAATCTTACGATGCTCACATAGGCCCAAGAAGTCATAACGAGGTGGGACAAAACTGTTTAGTATTTTTTCAAGATTATACTAGACGTTAGACGTTTGTCTTGGAGCGATCGGGCATTGACGCACTGGGACAGATGCCATAACCGAAACGAGGGACACGGATACCAGATCAAATTTTGATGTGCTTCATCTGGTCACCTTGTAAGAACGATGCCAGCTTCGGTAACGTGAGAGGTCATAGCATCGTCATCGACTCGGTCGGATACATAGGCTCTTTACTTGATGCAGGCAGACGCCACCTCCTACGCACGTAGAAAGTATTGAACCATCAACAGTTTCCTGGACACAGATGCGCAAGTGTAGGCGGAGACGTTACAGTAAGACATTGTGATATGGGCCTGTTAGCGAGTGGGCGGCAGTACCTTGTAGTGACACGTATGTCAAGGCGTTCCGACCACATGAATTCACGGATTCCTAGATGATCTCGATAAAGTATCACTGAGACACATGCTACTTCCCGCACACCGTCATGTGCCTAGCACTCTGGTCCGTAAGCTATAACACTAGACTAGGTACTTAGCCAAATAGTACAGAAGCTTGTTCGTCGTACAGGTATTGAAAAAAAAACAAAAAAAAAAAACAAAAAAAAAAGGCAAGAGGGAAAATGCTCCGGCTTAGAACTTTACAATAGACGTGTCTTCGTTGGGTAGCAGAGCTCTAGTGGATTGACCTCGAACAGTTTTGACGCGAACGGCTGCCAAGAAGATGCCTAGATATAATCTAGATGGTGCAACATCATCGGGTCATCTCCAGAATCCTAAAGTGATGACTAACATCGTATTGTCGAGTTCATGCAAAGAGGTCGCTAAGAGACGATGGAGTTGGGTTCCAATTTCGTTCCCACTTGAGATTGTAGGTATGGAAATCTGGGTAAGGTACGTCAAAAGATGCTCGAATCTCCTAAAATTCAGCACACCGGATAGCTTCATTATGTACCCAAAGCAAGAGTTTAAGTACCTATCTGGAGCTGCTAGGCAAGGCAAGCGGCAATTCAACTCGCAAAAATCTCCTAATCTGAGCGGTCAGTTAAAGTTTCGGGGACCCGAAGCGACGGAAAGGACTAGAAATCTCCAGTAAATCCAACCCCACGGCCAGCTGGCTGTGTTGGTGCAGGTTTTAATCATGGTTCTTAGCACGATCACCAGCAAGATACCCGGGCAGTCGGAGATGCTAAACTGGGTAGAGTAATTGGTGGATCGGCTCCGGCTCCAGCTCCAGTAGGTGGAGTGCCGGCCTGGGCGCTTAACCGCTGTGAGCTAGGCGACGATGCTCCGGCAGAACCCAACGACGTCACACAAGTGATAGTAAGGTATTCGAGAGTGTAATAAATAAATAAAGGGGCCCGACGGTCGACCTGCTTAGGAAAATATTTTTCGAATTCGCCTTGATCGGTCTACCCGAGAGCACTACGTCATCATGTTTCCAAACGGAAATGACTCCTGTAGCATCCCGTGCGCTTCGATAGAGAAACGATAAAAGTGTGTACGAGAGATATCATATCTGCGAATCTGAGCATCTTGTCCGGGAGGTGGTACAGATCCAGAAGTAGGACGGGATGACAGGGATGGAACGTCCCAACTGGGAGAGAGATCGAAGATGAAACCGCAGACTGCCGTGTTTTCAGCATATTAGATCTCGAACTAACGCTTTGTACAGTGGGTAACAATGGAACCGTGGTGCATATCTATGTGGATGTCTACCGTAGAGCCGGTCAGGTACATATGCAAGTTATGGTAACACTTGTTAAACTGGTGTTCGTCTCGAGCTCGCTTTGTCCTCTGCGGAGGAAAGCCTCCGCTTAGATGAATATAGACACACGAATCTTCGCGCTTCGCAAACTTTTGCAACAATCGATAAACTAAATGTCGTTGCCTCTTTTAGAATCTGGGTCAACTTTGCTCCCGTCTGTAGACGTCATTGGGTTCCAGCTTTAAACTTTCAGAATGGAGGTCGTAACTGAGCCTGTTAGTTAAGAGGTCAACTTTCCTTATAAACCTCGAAGATGGCTGCCATATGCTGGAGATGTCATCTACACTCTAACAAAACCTAGCACACAAAATTGGACGCAACTTTAGCTGAAGTAGACTAAGCATCATAAACGATATGGCTCCTAGAAGGAGAACAGATCCCGCGGTGGAGCATAGTGCAGCTCAAAGCGAACTTGCGCCTAGAGACCTCAGCGAGCTGCCAGACACGATCTCGGATCATCTTCCAAACGCAACGCGATATAGATCTGATTTGCCGAGCACCTTAAACTTGGAAGGGTCTGTCCAGAGACGCAACACAAACTCGGAGTCGGTCAACACTGCGGAACGAGTGCAGAGAGCAAGGCAACTTCCGAGTAGCCGTGCAAAGGCCGAAGCGCTCGGATGGATCGACGAGGACTACTACGATGCGAATCCGTGGTATGGCAAAGAAAACAAGAAGCCAATTTTCAGCCTAGGCAAACCTTTGCCCCGAAAAGTCCGGTGGTCTAAAAAGCCAGCCGGGGTCCCAGTCAAGCATCCACCTAAATCTCCCGAGGAGCTAGCAGAACTCGGTGAGATCGAATCTAAGATTGAGTCTAGTAGCGCAGCACCGGCTGTCGACAGGCGGGGGAGTAGAGCAGACAGTCAGACTTCAAAACCGAGAAGAACAGCTGCGGGAGTTGCCCACACGGATCGACGTAACGATGTCGGACAGCCCGTGTTCGACTACCAACCCGGGGAGGATAACTCCACTCGTCGAGAACGTACAAATGACACGCACACCACGAACAAAAGCAACAAAGAGGAGGGTCGCAATTTTGGTATCGATAGCGAACCATTGGGCCAGCGAGAACGGGACGACGTGGAGGAAGAAGATAGGGACCCCAATGAGTTCCGGAATTGGTGGGCGCGAATACGAGCTAAACATCCAGAACCGTTGGCTGAATTCCTCGCGGTATGTTTTCCCATCCTTGGTGCTTTTTTCTTGGGCCAAGACTGACATAAACCGTAGACAGGAATAGCGGTTTTCATGGGGCTAGGTGCAACCCTCTCCGTGAATCTATCCGCCAACCAGGACACCAAATATGGTTCATACGAGACCTCATGCTGGGCATGGGGATTTGCCTGGATGTTCGGTATTTATCTTGGTGGTGGTGTTTCGGGTGCACACATGAACCCGGCCATCTCCATCAGCTTATCGTTATTCCGAGGCTTCCCCTGGCGCTCGTGTATAGTGTACGTGATCGTTCAATTCGCGGCGAGCCTTGTCGCTGGTGCCCTAGCCTATGGTATTTATAGGGACAGCATCCGATATATCGACCCTACCATGGCAAATACGGCCAAGACCTTCTTCTCAACACCCCAAGAGTGGGTTTCACTTGGCACGGCATTCTTCGACCAGGTCGTCGGTAGTGCGATCATGATGATTGCTGTCTTCGCATTGGGTGATGACCAAAACAATCCACCAGGTGCTGGGATGCACGCCTTGGTAAGTTCCATCTACAAGATGAATGCCCTCGACTGGCAAACAGAAGCTAATGAGAAGTTTAGGTGCTCGGTTTGTTGGTCACCACGCTGAAGTTCACCTTGGGATACAATATCGGCTCTGCGCTAAACCCAGCATCTGACTTCGGCCCAAGAGTCATCGCCTACGCGGTCGGATACCGCGCTCCGGAAGTTTTTCAAACAGGATGGTGGTTTTACGGTCCATGGCTTGCCACACTGGTGGGATCTATCGTCGGGTGTACTTTATACGACGGTCTCATTTTCGTCGGATCCGAGAGCCCAATCAATTATCGCGTTCAAGGCGGAATGAAGAAACGCACTCGAAGATTATTTGACTTTGCTACGAAGAAATGAGGATTGGTATATTCTTAATGAGACAGGGACATGGAGTAATTAGTCATTGAATCTTAATGAATGATTATGAATTTTGATATGAATTTTGATATGAATACATGAAGAAAAATCCCATCGTTCGTGTCCGGATAGTTAATAAGGTCAAGGTGTCTTACATAATATGACGGTTTCTATTTTCAATATTCGAGGTGTTCTTATCGCTGCCACCGAGGTAGATAACGGGTTTGCTACCAAATCACGTGTAAATGGTCCGTGCACACCAATCAGAAACCGTATTGAGCTTAGCCACTGCCGAAGAAAGCAAGGTACCTTCTGGCTCATCTGCTTGTGAACTGGAAAATACCGAGGTCGCCTGGATTCTTAAGTCATTTTGCCTCATTCATCTTTTTTGTCCACGTCTTTGCGACGACGACATTCCCATCACTGCTCCCCTTCGCGACACTGTATTTTTAGTATTTCAGTAGAGCCGGGAGAGCCGGGAAATATCGCAATAATCTTATCGTCATGGCTTCGCCGCCTAAGCCATGGGAACGTCCCGGCGCGACTGGTGCCAGTAAGTTCCGGCGTTTCCTGTCATCGTCTCCCCTTTACTGACATGTTCTAGCAACTGCTGCAACGCCCACGCCAGCAGTGCCTGGTTCTGCCCCTCCGCCTGCTCCTAATGCAATTACAGCACCTTCTTCGACCACCGGTGCTGCTAACGCCTCAGGTGTCCCGACTGTTCCTCCTCGTCCCGATTCCTTAGCTTCCGCCGTGAACCAGAACGCGTCAGCATACAGCCGAACACCGTATAATGCAGCATATAACCCTTATTCATCACCTTACAATAGATATGGAAGTTATGGAGGTGGAATGTACGGTAACTACGGCGGAATGGGTGCTTATGGGAGCATGGGAGGTATGGGAAGTATGGGAAGTATGGGAGGCATGTATGGAGGCATGTACGGTGGCATGCCCGGCATGATGGGACCTAATGATCCGAACAATCCCAACAGCCTGACCAACCGCTTCAGTAACAGCACGCAGGCTACCTTCCAGATGTTAGAAGGAATCGTGGGTGCCTTTGGTGGCTTCGCGCAGATGCTGGAGAGCACCTATATGGCAACACATTCGAGTTTCTTTGGTAAGTGAACATGAACATGTATGCTATCTTGCGACTGGACGGGTTGCTAACTATGTGACAGCCATGGTATCTGTAGCCGAACAATTCAGCAATCTCCGCAATACTCTCGGATCGGTTCTCGGAATCTTTACCATAATGCGATGGCTTCGCACGCTATTTGCCAAGCTAACCGGTCGACCCCCTCCGGTTGATGCGATGGCACTTACTCCAGCATCGTTCGCTCTATTCGAAGGACGCCAACTACCAACCGGTGCCAATGGTGCTTCCGGCCAGCCCAGACCTAGCAGGAAGCCTCTAATTTTCTTCCTTCTTGCTGCGTTCGGACTGCCGTACGTTATGAACAAGGCAATTCGATCCATGGCCGCCAATGCACAGGAAGAAGAACGCCGACGCCTCGAAGTGGTCGGCCAAAACGCACCACTTGATCCTAACAATCTCGAATTCTGCCGCGTGCTGTACGACTTTACTCCCGAGGCCGGGAATGCCACCCAAGGTGTGGACCTTGCTGTCAAGAAGGGAGACTTTATCGCAGTTCTAAGCAAGAGCGATCCGCTAGGCAACCCGAGCGATTGGTGGCGCTGCCGTGCCCGAGATGGACGTCTCGGATACCTACCTGCGACATTCTTGGAGGTGGCCAGACGACCTGGCCAGCCTGTCGCTGCTATCAAACCTGCTCCTAGCACCACAGATGCCCCACCACCGGCAATCACTAGCAAAGCGGGCGACATCTCTGCAGAGAGTTTCCAGAAGGCACAGTTTCAATCCTAGAAGGGTCAAGTCAATGGTGCTGATCGGAAATTCAAGCATCGGCCGGAGCCATTAACAGCACGAGGCATTAACCGTGCTAAAGCATTGCCGATCGTGAAAAAAATCATATTACGCCACAAGATACGTAAGAGTGACCCTCAAACTTATACACCTGGAGACTACACTCTTCCACGTGAGACGCGTCACATGGGTACGCCGTCGGAGGGTCCTCACACGCTGAGCGGCCTGCGTCAGGTTGTTGCCCCATCAACAAACGGGGTGCTTACTAGAACCGAAAAGGAGGCGTTCCATAAACGCTACCACAATGGAAATAAATGAGAAAAATTCAAGACCTAGGGTTTTGCTGGCGTTGGTAAAAGCTTGAGATATTACGGGACCTAGGGGTCAGTACAGGACAATTAAGAGGAAAACGCGGGGTCTAGAGGTTCATCGTACACTTTGACTTTGGCCCAGTTAGGAACACTTCGACGGCGGCTCGTGGGGGTTCGAGATGATATGTTGCTATCCCGTTTCCCGGTTTTCATTCTGTGGGCTACGGTTTTGCCACTCACTTCATCCGTTCAGCAAGCCACAGAAAACGCATTGCACTTCACTTGGATTGGGTAATTGGCCACCCTCTTTTACGAATCGCATCGATATCGGCTTGGTTTCTTGGGAGTGTACGATACGCTACTCTTGAAGAACATCGTTCTACAACATTACACACCCCGTCTCGTCACAGCAAGCTGACTAGGTACATAGCTGCTGCATCGCGAGGATGGGGCCTTATAGTTTCATTAGTCAGTTTTCCACAGTGGTGGAGTTTAGGGACTTGCATGCCGCGTCGGAGGTTTTATTTTGAGCTCGGCGTTCAGGTTCAGGAGGAGGGCCATTGGTTGCAATGAGTAGTGGCCCAAAAAGTATAGTAATTCCATTGACGATTAATATTTCTGAATCTTCCTGTTTATCGTAAAATTCGTGTCTACCTGCTTGCCATGATATGTTAACCTGTGAGATTTGTGGCCCATGTTTTATGTATGGTCTGGTGTAATACTTGAAAAGGGGTTTCGTGGTGTAACGTGAGGTTATTATCAAATTATTATATTCGAACTCGCCCGCCTACCCCCCAAGAGACTGGATCCGTCTTTCAGTCTGAATTATGAGCGAATTCAAGTTTTAGTATCCATCTAATTATTCGATGGGAGAGAATAGGCGAAGCCCCCATTCAGGGTATGGCAGCCTTCATTTTACCTACCAACACCCCATGCAACATTGACACAACAACATTTACCTACAATTCACTTGGAAAGCAGAAACAGCAATTATATTAACAGCCCTTTAATGCGTTTGAACATTTGACAATCCCACAGAGTAAAGCAAGACGCTGTATGTTTGTATATATGTGGGGCACCAAAGCTCACCCACACCGTTGGCGTTATATACCACCACAACACCACAAACCATCACATACGACCATAGGATCTGGAAAACTCGGGATCCCGTTCGCTCTCCCATAGATAAGCCAGATACCGCTTGATTAGTAGTCGGGTCGGTGACGACCGGCGAATACCAGGTGTTGTATGTTTTTCTTTTTCTTTTTCTTTTTCTTTTTTGCGTTTTTTATGGTCGTCTGGCTGGCTAGTTCTAGTGGTAGACCGGCGCGACGCCAAGTTTTGCTGGCGTTGGTGCTAGTTTGAATGTCTGCTCCGCTTATGTTCAGTGGGGAGAAGACCCGAGGGGTCGATTCCGTCCATTATGAGCATATGTGTTTGCTGTACGGGAGTGTTGATATAAGTGTCTTCATTTTACCCCGTCCATCGACTCGGGTGGGTTTGATATAGTTGATATAGGCAAACTAAGGGCACACAAAGGAGTCTCACCAAGTACGGCTCTTGTAATCTTGAGACAATTCATCTATTGCGTAGACTTTTGTACCTCCTAAGCTATATACCTATGCATCAATGTCTATCTACATCACCTCTACTTAGTATGTACGGTGGCTCTCAAGCCGTGTATGTGAACTACGCCTTCTATGCTATGATCTATCCAACGACAGCCTAATGGCTAGTCCCTGGATAGGATGCAGACACAGTATTTATCTATCCCCCTTGGGCCGTCTATAATAGACCACATCACAGCACAACCAAGTTGCTAATCTTAAGCCCCTGACTCTCGACATGATACCGTCTCCTCAACCCCAAGCTTTTCGTGGTCTTGAGTAACTCATACGCCTCCTCGCCTCCGCCCGTCATAACCATAGCAATGGGGCGATGTCTCAGTATCCCCGCGGGCGTCTTCTGCTGCTCATCCAGCAAAGGCCGGACGAAATTCAGGCTTCCCAAGCCATCATCATCCTCTTCCCCCTCCACATTCTCCCCCCCATCCTCGCCATCATGCTTACTGTTATCCGGCGCAGCATCCTTATCGTCCGAAACCACAACCACAATCTGCAGACCCCCGCGACTCGGCGCAAACGACGGAATGTTCGCCAGCTTCTCCGAGAACGAGCACCCGCCGCGGCGCATGACGATGACCTGATGGGCCCGCGGCGCCGCGTCGGGGAGCTTGCCGTCGCAAGCCTGGCCCGCGAAGAACACGCGCTGCCAGGACAAGACATCGACGAGACCCGTGGTAGTCTGCGGATTGGGCGCCTCGCGCAAGTCGGGAAGCGGGGCCGCGCCGACGCCAACCGGGGTGATGGCGGGCAGCTCCACGTACTTGAACTCGGTTTTTGGGACGGGCTCGGGACCAAAAGTCGCGGCGGGCTCGCGCAGGACAGATGTGATCTGCTGAAGAAACGAATTGAACAAGTTCTGCCTTCCGCCGTCGAGCTCGAGCTCAGTCTGGGTCTCGAGAGAAGGCTCGGGCTCCATTGACGTCGCGTTGTGTTCGGCAGCCGGTTTGGGAACTTCGATCTGCAGGAGGATGTCCACGATGACGGAGTCGCGCACGCGGTGGAATAAGGGGTCTGACATATCCTCCAGAACATCGCGAGTGATGAAAACTTTCTCGTCGCGGCCTAGGGGTATGCTTCCGATGCTGTAGACTCGCCAGGTCCGCTCGGATGTCTCAGGCGGCTCTTCCATGAGTAGAGCTAATTTCAGGCCAGAGAGACTGTTGATCGCGATGCCCTCGCTGCCCATGCGGACTAGGTTGTGACCGCCAAACATGATGTTGAAGGCGCTGCCGACAGATTGCTGAGCATTGGAAGGAAACTCGATTACGGAGGTCTGTGCCTGTTTTGCCACGGCGCAGAATCCGTCTGACGGGAGCATGGAGGGAGGTAGTGTCCACGGAAAATAGGTATAGTTTTCTCTAGGTCGATCGGACTGTTTTGTCTGTGCTTCTTCATACCCGCCCAACTTTGCAATTGGATCTTCAGAACCACTATGGATGTTCGGGATTTGTTGGAGTCGAATCAGCGTTGCTGCATTATAGAAGTCTGGCCTTGCAGCAGTAGCAGAACCAGTCAATGGGGGCAAGTCAGGTGGCCGAGGACATGTATTGGTATAGCGGGAATTGTAGTATGGTTGGACGGCTTTTTCTGACGCCGGCTTGGGTTGTTGACGGCGGGTCTTCTTTTTAGGGACAATTAATGGATGCCCTTCGGTGGTAAACACGTATGCAGCGTCAAGCTTATTTAAGGGGTGGTCTGGATCAAAGAGAAGATACAAGTATTTGGCGGTTTCTCCGAGGAAGAAGCTCTCCATTCGATCACTCTTCTCTCCTGTGCGCACGTCCTGCAAACCAGACCAACCGCATTTTGTCCAGCATCGCCTCTTGATGTCTTCCAAGACCATCTCGCCCGTGTGGAGGTACCAGGGGTCACGGGTAGCACGGTACAAGTGATAGGTGGACTCGATGAATTCTGGTCGACCAGGCCACCACCCTAGGCCCCCTTCAACATTGCCATCACGAACAGACCAACGCTCAGGGAGGGCAGAGTACCGGGTCCAGAGGGCCGTGTAGACCAAATGCGTTTCAATAGCTTCATCAAGCTCTCCAGCAAGCGCAAGCAAGCCAGAGTAATAAGCGCCTAGACTATCAATCCAGTATGCCTGCGGCGATCCTGTAGACATGTGCGCGTTTACGTAGTGTGGATGATGCAAACCAGAGTAAAGGTGGCGCTTGATTGCAGCGTGGGCATGATGCCAGGCTTGCAGAAAAGAGTCCGGCGAGTTATCCTCATCTGTAAGCGGATTATATATCTGGTTTGGATCAAGCCAGTTCCCATCATGGGTTTGGGGCATCGTTCGATTGGGTAGCTCATGGCCTGATAACAGGATGTGAGTTTTGAGGGCATATTCGAAGAAACTGTCAATGCCTGCGCCAATACCAGAAAACCCTCCTATCCAGTGCCCTTCTTCCGCGTCAACACCAGCCCCAATAAGTCCAATGTTGCTTCTTCTCGACCAGACAGCCCAGAAAGCTCTCTTTGCTGCTTGCTCAAATCTGGGATCTCCGGTGAGGCGACTCAAAACAGTAAATTCAAGCACCAGACTACCTGCTCCAGCGCTGCAAGTCTCGGTAATTTCTGGTGAGTCTTCAGCAGGCTTTGGTTCTAGATTGGCATTGTTGTGGAGCGGCGAGTTGAAGTAAAATGGGATTCCATGACGGAGATTGACACGCGGATACGGCAATCCAGTCTGGGTGTAAAAGGCCGGAAGCAAACGTTGCGCCAAGTCAAGGGCCAGACGCAATAACTGCCCATCGTATTTGAAGCCATTCGGCCAGGGAATGGGGTTCTTCTCGATGTCGCTGTCCACATCATCGGTAGTCTTGCGTGGTTCATAACCATCAATCGGTAGGTCTCCAACAGCAAACAGGTGGGCGCTAAGCAGTCCACCAACACCTCTTATTACCGTCTCGAAGACTTGCACCTTGCTATCAACATCAAACCCGCGACCGCGAACACCGCGACCTGACGGGCCGGGCCGACCATCGCCGTACTGTGCAACCAACGAGGCGATGCCATCTTGGAAATCGCTTAAGGCCTTAGGACCGGTATTCTTACTATCGGGCGGCGCAGAGGCAACGATCGCAAGGGACGAAAGACTGTCGATCAGAGTCAAGGAGTAGTTCCCGAGGACGTCATTCAGGGCAATGTTGCTTGGATTCAAGGGATCTCGAGTTAACGGCGTACAGGACACGGGCCGCAACTGTAAATTATAAGCTAATGCACAGATCTACATTTGTAATCGAACTCCTTTTTTTCATCTCTTTATATGAGCTAATATTCATACCTCGTCTTCGGGAAAGGCAATGTTCATGTAATTATCAAATCCATGATAGAACATATCGACAGTTTCTCGGCGCAATTCTGCGATGCGGCTGGGGCTCATGGCCTCCACCGCTACACCTAGCAGCCATGGCACGACCAACGCGAGCAACACGATCAACCTGGCAAGAGGCGCATGATTCGTCGAAGTGTGGGAGATGGTCAGCATCCAACTGCCCATGCCTAGCAAGGGCATCACCGGCAGGGGAACGCGGAAGGCATGTGTGTGAGAAAAAGAACAAAGAGCAAGGCGACGAAGTACCTGATGAGCGATGCAACGTTCTAGCGTATGTTTCTCAAGGCCAGCAGAGAAGAGAGAGTAGGAAAAAATAGGGGGGTAATGGACGTGTAACTTGATAGGTGTTGGGACTAGTATCCTTGAAACTTAAAGCCAACAAACAAGTCGCGAATTGAAAATTGGAATTGGATTTTAGAACATGATGATTGATCAGTGGTTCGAGGCGATCCGTCGGAATGTTGTCATTAAAGATTGATGAAAATGAGACGAACCCAAGTTACCTGACGCGCTAACAAGAATGGTCAATTGTTTCGTGGCTGATCGATAAGCCACGTTGTACTTCTTAGCGTCCGTTGGTTCTGGAACGGCCTGAGGACACGTGCCAAAGTTACCACAATGCAGCTGTCTTACGTAAACTTCACTGGAAGCTATCGATAAGAAACTCCATTCTTATAATTTGTACGAAGTAATTTTGTATATTACTGAGCCCCACCAACGATGTTTACCTCTTTTAATACTATGTATCTTTTATATCTTCTCTTAGAAACTACATACACAGTCAATTAAACACACTACCTTATCTGCTTATGTACTATAACAACCTGAGATTTATAATATATCTGGCCATTCTTTCATTAGGTGCATGCATAACTACACTGTGTATCAGCAAGTTTCACACCTCGTCTATTGCTCCTATCCCGCGTGGTCATCTCGTTTTGTCTCACTTATGCTGGATACCCTATTCGAAGCAAATTCGAAGCTTGTCCCGCAGCGAGACACGATGTTTTACTCTTGACGGCGCTATCTCTGTCTCGAAACTAGTGCTTCGCTACTAGGATACATGCTTCCACGTGTCGCGCGGCGTGAGTGTATAACACAGTCCAGCTACCTAACATTGACCTGAGACCTGAGAGATCATCAAGTCTCGTGGCTTGCACCAGCAACTGAGACAGAGCACCTTGATGGCAGGTAGGCAGGTAGGCAGGTAGGCAGTCCGAGCCGATGCAGGACAGTAGCCTTGACCTCCAATTTAATATCGGGGACTCTGCGTTCTTGATTCCCGGGGAAGTGAGATCTTCAAGCACGCACGGCATATGAAGCCATGTACCTTGAAATTGCATGTAGACACGCAGTCTGGCAGTACACGCACACGCCTCGCTTCTCTCTCTTTCTCTCTCTGTGACACCAGCTAGCATATGCGGTGCGACTCCAATAAAGTTGCGCGACCTAGCGTCTCTCCCTTGCATACCCGTCATCAGCCTCCTTAGTAGCCGACTTGTATGCAGCAAGTCTATATAAAGTGCGTCTCCTCCGCCCTAGCCTAGGCGACGCAAGGGAGTGCGGTTGAGCCATCGTCGCCACTAGCATTCCTCGAGATAGACGGGTAGACGGGCTAGACTATGATGATCTGCTTTATAATTATACGAGATGCCGGACCACGCTGGCGCGAATTGTTGAGGTCATTCGTGTCACCACATACCTACTGCTTTGTAATCCAATTCGACCTCCTCGTCCCGCCCGTCTCGAAATATCGCAGGAATTCCACCACATAGGCATGTGGTTCTTCTGTATGTTATGACTCGACTTGACTTGGCTCGGTCGCCTTTCAAGCGGTGAAGGAGTAGAAGTCTCGCTAGATAGGTTTCTACCTGCCTAAGGCACCGTTGATTACTCGCTCTCCATCTCCAAGCGAGTCCGAGCTGTCATCCTATTGCGAGAATGGAACTTTTTGACTGTGCCGTTTGCTAAAGCTCACCAGACGCATAGACAGGAGCGTCAAAAGTTCCTCGTCTTAGGATCCATTCATCATTCAAGGAAAATCCTCTGACGACATCCTCTTTGGACATAATAATTAGGAAGAAAGTCTGCCTAGTTACGTGAGTCCAAGTGGAATCGCCGTCGTCGTAGGCGTTCCGTGCCCGTCATCTCCACCGGAAGCAAAAGATCTTCTCAAAAGCCGAGAGTTTTTTTGACTGGGATTTTCAAAAGTTCCAAGTTGGGGGCCAAAGACCGGAGCCACAAGTTCTCCGATTCAGGAATCCAAGTTTCGTCAGCAGAGCCCTTGCTCGGAGATTCGGGGCTATGGAGCGTCGCTAATTGGTGCGTTTTATACGACTGCTATGTGCTTATTCCGAGTTGCAGAGTTACACAAAGAGATAGACGTTTCATTGCATACCTACAATACATACCTGAAGTTGCTGGCTACTTACTAGCTTAGGCCATTGGTATACCGAATTCCTCGGCAGAATTGCTCATTTTAGTGGTCTCAAGATCATCTACCGCTACACTGGCAAATTTGGAATGAAGCACTTCCGGCTCTGCTTCTCCGGCTCCCGGATCTTGGGATCATGTTCTGCATGGAGATGGCAGCGGGGCCTCCTTTGATCTCGGATGAGTATCCGCTAACAGGGGAATCTTTGAGAAGGGACTTTTTATTTTTATTTTTTACGTCTGGGACCGGGGAAAGAAGCTAATACAGTAGCAAGATTGCTCTGTTTACGTGGAACCGGCGCCAAGGCTAAGTTACGGCCCGTACGGGTTCCAGGCCCCCCCTTGAATTAATGTTAGCGTGCTGTCTGTGCTGTAACCTCATCGACAATGATCAGAAAGGGTTCCCTTGTTCTAAGCACTTCACGATGGAAGGTACACATTCGTACGGTATCTCAGGATTAGTAGGCTATTCGTTTCTGCTTCTATACGGAAGCAAACATGATTCAATAGGTCACACCCCCTTATCAACTAGGGTGGTATCGTAATATTCATGACACAGTACAACAAGTAGCAGAGTCTCCGAATTGGGCGTTGCCAAACCGCTAAACCCCGCGTGGATCGGTGACCAAGACAAATGAATGCTCCAGTGACAATATTTATACTGTATACAATCCACCACAGCTTCCTACCCCGGCCTATTTTTGGCCCCCAGAACAGGATTCATTCTTTCACCTCATTTTAACGTTCGTGCCTTACGATGGCGTTCCTAGGGCAGTTCATGCGGGTTCTTTGTACCGGTTTTGAGCATTGTGCTCTAGGTATTCACCCTAGCTACCTACTACTATTCTAATATAGCGTTAAGATTAGGAAATGTCAAGCTCTCACCTACCTACATTACTCTAGTTGTTTATGCGTACTAGAGCGCTTTCAAGCGGCATGCATGTCATGGAGCCAATGAACCACATCCTTTCCCCTCTCGCCCTGACCGCTATCACGCGTTTGTAGTCCACTCAACGTCAGCAGCATAAGCTCTAGGAGCTCGGCTCCAAGCTGTCGGGTTAATAGCTTACAGGTTATAGCTTACAGTCTGACAAAAAAAAAATCTTCAACGGTAGGTAGTTAGGTCGTCATTCCTACTATTTTCTCCAATTCTTTCTCGTTCATCTTTTCCTCTCCCGGATGACGAGCTGAATACCTTCGTAGAAGAAATCAAGAATACCTAGTATAGGGATTAGACATGGCACAGATGAACACAAGGTAAGAAACTGCGAGCTCTCCGAATAGCCTCTTAAGCTTAATGGGTGAATATTCGTACAGTATGGACGGTAGGTACCTAGGCAACTCAGATAATAAAGAAGTGCCTCCACCGGAGGTAAGAGGTAATATGTAGGGAATAACCAAGTGCTAATGCAGCCCTGCCTATCCCCCGGTCCCCGCCGTTCCGCCTGGTGCCAAATTTCGCCCTGTCAGAATTCCTGCATAGTATGACAAGCACGTTGCGCTAGCGTACCTAATGCAAATGGTCTCAGAAGAAGCTTTCCATCCACATCATCTTCCATGTAAAAAAAAAATTCGAGGGTACAGTACCTACATGACTCGAAGCTTCAAAGCTACAGCAGGGTACTTGAATCATTGTACGTGTACCTACTTGTCTCTGCAAGTATCTTATTGCGGAGAACTGTACTAGAGTGGGTTTACTGTTCTCTAGTATCGTCATTTTCCCAGCTGCTTTTTTTTTTTTTTTTCCTTCCATCTCACTCGGTCACGACTTTGGTTCAAAATACCGGGGTCGTAGGTGGGTTGTATTAGACAGCTAATAGAAAACGCGCTTCAACCGAAGATGATGTGGATTGACTTGTTTTATGCAAGAAGGGGTTTAAATCCAGGTAGGGATTGGGAGATACTTGTCTGCTACCTTGTCTGCGATATTTTGGCGACGCAGTCCAATTTCCCAAGGACGTGGTTCATGGCGTCCCGCGTCGCCGACCACTATCACACATCCCGACAACTTCCATCATGGAGAGAGAGAAAGAGGAGAACCTTGCTGCATACCTACCTACCTACCTACCTACCAGCTCATGGATACATACTTGGGGATGCGTTGTCGTGGTAGGTGGAGATATGTTTATTCTCATTTGCCGACTCCGTTTCTCTCGGACCGGAGATCTTCACCTCCGGGAATGGAAAGGGGGCGGTGTCCGTAACAGATACACCCACACAAACTAGCCTAGTCTACGTCTTCCACTCTGTCTCTTACACGTTAGCGCATGTACATCTCCATGTCTTGTTCGTTTTCCATGGATGTCGACTTGCCCTAGGGACCCATACCAGAGCTATCCCCCTGGTCTAGTACCGGTACATCATAGATAGCGACGCAAGGTTGTGTGAGCAAGCATAAGCCTCTTTTTTCTGCCTCCATCCTATGTAGGGCTAGGTAAGGATCTTAATTCATCGGCGTTATCTATATCGCCGTTCAGGCAAGATCTTGTCAGTCGGCGTAAAGTAATCTATCGTACGAGAGTTATTCGGTGCTTAAGGTTAAGCCTACCTACTCTAGGAGTTATACCAGCAGCGCCACCGGTCTAATGATAGCCCTAGGGAGAATATTGCACATAGGCACCAAGTCACAGGAACGTTACCGTATGCAAGCACAAGAGCACGTGGTGAATGACCTTCATAGGCTACTACCCAAGCCCTGCAGCGCCGCTCTAATGTACCATGTGCTGGTTATCATCGTCATGATTTAGTCCTATCTATGTCTAAGTCGCTACTGTCTCGGTTCTCTGCCATCCCGAAGTTGATAGCAGATTCAACACGGGCTATAGAATTGAAGAAGGAATGGAAAGAAGCACGAGAAAGAAGCAGATCAGCACGGGAAAATGCACAGTACCCACGTGTCCCCCGGTTGACACACGCAGAAGGGAGGCGTGGAATATTGAATGTCTCGTGTTGCAACAGCAGTGAATCAACTCTAAGATAGCTCTGTCTCAGCGTACGGGCCCGGTAATGGAAGAAGCCATGGAAGTTAACCTACCTACCTACCTTCAGAAGAACTGGAAGCGTTCGATAAATTTAGAAGGGGGGCGCAGCGCGCTTCTTTTTTGTTTTCTTTTTCGTCTTCCGCGCGGCTGGGTTCTTTCCCTTCCGGCCTTCTCTCTTTTCTCTCTTCATCCCTTGCAGCCAGCAACTCAAATCTTAGCCCGTGCCTCACTTCGCCTACATACGTCCCGCTATGACTGAACTGACTAGGCGAGAAGGTAGATCAGACGGCACGGTAGGTAGCTTGCTCTGAAGCTTGTTCGACGAATATAGCTCCCAAGCCACCGGAGGCGAATGCGAGTAGAGGTAGATATTGTAGTGGTGAACTATTGTTTGGATCTTCATTGCAGAAACTTGGTTCTGAACAAACAGGAGGCCCATGCTGCTGGGAAGATCTCGATCATCCTATCTGAGTATGTACCTCGCCTTTAATGAAAATAAGAAGCTCAAGGCTTTAGCTACCTTAGGTAGTGTCGTGAATATGATCGTTGAAAGTGTAAAGAGAGAGATGGTGATTACTTGAGTAGGTATTTTGACATAGACAAGCCGAGGCAAAAATAACTATTGTTACACGAAAAGAATTTCAATCAATACTCCTTGCTCCCTTCAACTGCATGTCCAATTTTGCATGTACCTCCCTATTAGACCAAATTCCCCGAATACCTTCCCTTTTCCTCCAATGTCCCCGACGCAAGTGCCTCAATACCGCCAGATTACCTATCACCAAGCCCATACTCAAGGGGGAACCCAGCATTGAATACGATAAGCATACCAAATTTATCGTAACGTAGCAACTAATACCAAGCCGGCCTCAAGGAATGAAAGACCGCAGAACATGTGATATATACCTCCGTTCAAAGAGCAATGCATTCTCCTAACGCCGTGGTAAGGAATATCCCCGCATCTCCCGAGCCCGAGAGGATCAAAAAAGTAAGGGATGAAGAAAAAAAAAAAACACTGTACAGAGTTCCAAGTAACCCGTCATTGCCCAGAGTCCAATTTCGAGGAAGACTGTGCATCCCTCTATAGTAGTGATACGATAGCCTCTCTCCCAACTCCAGATAATCGCTGAATTATGAATGAAAAAAAGGCGTATTCTAGTGATGTGTAAGCAACCGCAGCTCTAATGGTAGTAATTGAAGAGACTGAAAAGCGGTGATGATGATGATGATGATGAATATGAAGCAAACAGATCACCCTACAGCGCCCTAGTGGCGGTTGTCGCCCATAGGGATAGCGCCGTAGATGTGCTCATTTTTCGAGAGGAGTTGATCGCATGCCTGCTTGGCCACCCGTTCGCTTCGACTCTCCCCTGCGTCCCTCTCCATGCTTCCCCTAGGGAGCATGAAGTTCGAGTGCTCCATCATGCCGTGCATAGCGTCTGGATCAGAATCGGGGTCTGCCTTACAGTAATGGTCCAAGATGTAGTTCTCTTGCTCAGAAGATATCGTGCGACCGTCTTCGTCGAAAGGAAGGTTGATACTTGGCGTGGTCCATTGTTGTTTGCTAATCCCCCGCTTCATCATCTTCTTCTTCCGGCGGGGCTTCTTCGTGACGTCTTCGGGATCGAATTCTTCGACGCCCAGGTCGACTAGCCGCTTCAGGATATGGCCCTCCTTCCACTCCCAAGCTTGGCAACCGCCATATTTCTCCTTCATAACCTTTGCTATTTCTGTGTAGCGGCGTCGATCTACCTCTTCGGCCGCACGTAGTAAAGCTTCATCCTGAGTATCAAGTTAGTTGCTGTAAGCCAGTTGAGCATGTCCCAGTGCACTCACCTCTTCTTTGGGCCACACTGCATATTTCAATACTGCGCGTGTAAGGTTCATTTGAAGGGATTCCTGTCTCCTCTTCCCATATCGCTGCTCATATTTTTTCGTAATCTCCTCCCAGATGCCTTTTCCTTTGTCGCCGTCCATTTGGCACCTCAGCTCCAGGATATACTGGTCCTTTTCGGGCGCATCGGGTCTTAACGTGATCCTTCGGCGAGGTGGCCTTGCACTTGGAGAACCTTCGCCGGATTGGAGTTGCGGGTCCACGTAGTCCATATCGCCGCGCTTTTCGAGCGGTCGGCCATGGGCCCGTCTCTTCGGAGGCCTACCGGATCGTCCATTCCTCGCCTTGGTTGTCTTCCTCCTGTAGGGTGTGGCAAAATCCATAATTACATGCGGTTGATGAGGCATCATGTTGGGGTATTGGTGGTGCATGCTGTCGATCGCTACTGAAGGTGGTAAATCTCGCGGATCCGGGGAATTCTGCAGGAGGGGAACATGTGCCGGCAATGGCATTTGGGCAGGGTGCATGGAAATCGTCCTATTCAGGTCCCCAGGAGCTATCGAGAATATGGGTGGGTGCTGCAAATGTGGTGGCAGTTCCTCCTGAGGCTCGGGTTGAGAAACTGAGTACTGACCCCAGTTGTTGTGGAATGGAGGCTCCGACACCATCTGCCCATGTTGTCCAGGAGAATGGGATGCATCTAAGCCCGACATTTCTAGTAGGTCCGGAGTAGCACTCATCTGGTAGTTTGGCCAAGGCCGTGAGGTGTTCGGAGGGGTCGGCTGCTGGGAGCTTGCCCGGTGCTGATTGTATGCGTGCATGATTTTCGAAGAAGTCCGCTCATTCATCGAAGGGGATCCAGCCACTGATACAGGTGTGGGAAGTGAAGAATCATATGGCCCGGAGTAACTGTTGAACGGGGCAACCTACATAGTCAGTAAGCTATCGTATTCTTCAAGTTAGAGGAGTTTAGACCATCACTCAAAACATACTGAGGGGTAAGTCGTGGGAATATCGTGAGTATATGCCGAAGTAGCTGGGGATGATCGCTGGTCCTCAGGCATGCTCGAATCTCTCGAAAGACTAGAGATGCTGGATAGACTATGTGTCATTTGGCCTGATGCTGGGTGAATGTAAGTGCTCTCGTCCATATCAACACCGGTATAATACTGTCAGAAGCCGTGCGCGATTGACGTTGTCGACTTTTGAAGCGATAGCGCGGATTTGTCGTGGGGAGAGTAGGTGTAAGGATGGAGGGTCCCTCGAAGTTATATGTACATGTGGATCATTAAGTGCTCGCCAGAGGGAGGTTGATGTCACTACGACTAAGGAAAGGGAAAATCTGCCTTCTCAAGTCCCGGTCAAGCGCGAGGCAAAATAAGGGGATGAAGGGGTATTATAGACAAAGCCAGGAGCCTTGTTCTCTGCAGGGGACTAGAAGTTGAGATGGGAACCGGGAGGACATTATGTACGTCGTCGAGCGTGTTCCTGGGAGAGCTACTACACGCTCGAGTCCCAGGTCGTAGGAATAGACAGCTCCACCATGTACATTGACAGGTACTATGTACAGGAACATGATGCAGGGTACTCAAAAGTTATCCACACTTGTGTTCGAAGTACATGCTCAGAGATTGACAAGGGTCCAAGTGACAGGGACAGCTGGTAGAGGGCTTGGATCTAGCTAGTGCTAGGAGTGATCCAAGTGTTGCGTGCGGAGACAAGGTACTTAGACGCATGAATAGCCGCCGCAATGTGTGCAAAGCCACCATGACCTGTTCTCTGATGGGCAGATCGATGGACACCCCTGGTGTGCCGACTTTGGTTGCCGGCGTATGTCCATTAAGCGCCTGAAGTAGAGTTGCAACGACCTTTGACATGGGCCATAGCTGTGGGAATGGGAACACAAGGCTCATCAAAGTCTGGAAGGGTGACTGGGAGATGGCAACAGGATGGTAGATGTGATGGGCACCGGACGGGGTGAAAGCTACTTGGCATATCCAGCAAGGAAATACGGGGCTGTAGGGCAGGCATGGGAAGACAAACGGTAACAACGAAATACCCCGTCAATCTTAACTAGGAATCGAATACTAAGCGAACGAGGGTGAGCAAAGGTAAGGTAGGTAGGTAGGTAGGTATCGTAGACTGACAGGCATGATGGGACCGTATCTAACACTGTGTTGATGTATAGCCATGGGACTGGCACCGGCCTGCGTACCGGACATGTAGTCGATGTAAATCGGGTACGAGGTACATGAGACCCATGGAGCTCGATGGGTCCTGCGGGTATGGACCGGGATGCGTAGACCCAAGGATATGGCGTTGAAAGTGTGTGGAAGAAAATACTCCCTAAATGAAAGGTCGCATAGATATGCTGACAAAACAAGTCAGAAGTGACGAAGGGTTGACCTTGTTCCTCGACTCATTACTATGATGACGAGGAGGTATGTCCGTACGCGCAGCCAAATGGTCAGGACATGCGACGCTGCAACTTCGGTCTACGGAATATGAGGTCACCTAGGTTAGCCTTGTGATTCTCTACTCCTGATACTCCTGAGGTGGAAAAGCAAAAGCGATCGTGTTCCATGTCAATGAATGGTGTTACAGATATCGAGAGATGACATGGTAATATTACATGTAGTGTTAAATGTGGCTTATGAGGGGGTTATCGAAGATAGTTGGGTGCGCCACCGCTATCATTGGGTATGTTTTCTACGAATGAGAATCCAGATGACCGCATTTTTCGAGATGGGATGAACAAAGTAGTAGAAACGGGCCTTCCTCGATATCAATAATCTTATCGTCCTTTGCCAATTACCTGATTTCTGCGGTTGTGTTCTCATTTCCCTTTGTCCGCAGTAAGTATTTCGTAGAACATGCGTGGGGAAGTTGAGAAACACAGTTGAGGCGTTGAGGGGAAGACAGGGTACAATTCTCCTCAGTCACAGTCCCCTCTCTCTCAGCCGTTGAAACTACGATGCGATGATGGGTTAAAATCCGAGGCTAAGGAAAAGAGATAGTGTAGGTAGGTAAGCTTCAAGTAAGCCAATAATGAAGCTACAGCAAAGATAGCGTTGAAGTGCCGAATCTTGAACGGGTTTCACCGACGCCTACTAGAGGTTTTGTCGCCTGCGTAAGAGGCCGCCGTTCCGCACCTTGGGAATTCAGTTCTCTCGTCATTCGTTCAAAACCGACGATGCTTCAATCATTTGCCATGGCTCCATTAGGCAGATATAAAATCTGCCAGGTCGGCCAGTTGAAGCGGCCTAGTAGATGATTGACGAACATATCAAAATGTTTATCGCTAATGGCGCCAGAAACCCCCCTTGTCGACTGCGGCTACTCACCCCAGACAAAGAACTAAGACGCGGAGCTCAAGCTTGTTCAGGGATATCGGCGTATGAACCACATGGTGAACAAAACGGCATTGCTCACTTCGGCCGAGCACCGATCTACTAAAGTAACGGAAACCGAGACGGTGAGCAAGCCAAGTGATCAAAGATTTCTGGGGATGAATTCCTTTTTTTGGTTCGAATGGTACTAGATGGATACCCTTAAAACCAAGACTTATAGGGTTGGGCGGGGAGGAGAAATAGAATGCGAAATAAACAAGAATATTATTTGGTATTCGAATCGGATAAGTCAGGATGTGCGAATGTGGAATGTGGAATGTGTGTAGGTAGGTATGTACTGATTGGGTTATGTGATGGATCATGGATGGGCAGTTCATTCAGAAGGGGAAGATGGATGAAAATTGACCGGGGGAGAAAGTCAAAAATGGGCTGAGATTGGGGGCGCAGTGCTCCACACGAGAGAACTTCCGTAATGGTAGTAATTACTAGGTAATCTGCAAGTATTAAACCGGAGTGGAGTTGACTGTCGACTGCCTCGGCCCCCTTTTAAATAATAGCATGGCCAATCGCGCTTAACTATGTGAACCTTCGGGTTTTGTATACTCCATACGATATTCTTTCTATCATTGCAATTGAGTAAAAAGAATGAGAAGAGAAAGTAGGTTAAAAATGAAAATTGATATTTGACAAGTCAAAAAAGCATTCTAATAGGTAAGGTACCTAATAAATATAATAAATAATCCATATTAAATATGAACTGTTGACCTACGTGTCCCAGTGGTACTACAGATGTTCCACAGGCCCACCAACGGGGAAATCGTCCCAGAATACCCTGCCGTGATACAGATCCGCTAGATAAACTATCTCCTCGCAACTAAATTTGAATGTCATTAGTCTTGTTGAAACGGACAACGCTAATATCTTCCGTATCGTTTGCAAATGAATAGGGGGAAAAAAGGAAAATAATCTGTATACAACGAAATGCATGTTCGTCGCCACAGAAAAGCAAGACAACATGGGGATTGAGGGGGTTGAGTCGGAACCATTTGTCGGATACCCTTTTTTTTCTCTTCGGTCGGTTCTCGGGTCGTAATTACGTTGAAACCATGGCCCCCAAAAAGGGTAGGATGACACTGGATGAGACAAGTCGGGAGTGAAAATTATTCCGCACAACGATTCGGCGACTTGTCCAGAATGGCGGAAACCTCGCGCGCGGGGACGGCGATACCATCAGATCCAAAAAAAAAAAAAAAAAAACCACCATACGATCTCATGTGCAAGAGTCTTTTGAGCATACCGGGGGAGGGCCTTGCTCTGAGCCGAATGCTGCCTAGACCCACGATTCAATCGGCGGTGGAAGAATTCAAAAAGTGACATGACCTTAGACGATGCGCTGTCGGACCCGAGTGTATGGGACGCATACAATAAATGATGCGCTGCGATCCTCCTGGGCGGCTTCTTCTCGATCCTGACTCGACCGTTTCCGCATGAGCGTCGAGCAGAACCGAAAGGAGATGCGGATGGCTTGACGGTACAGTCGAGCGCGAGAAGATGGCGACATGCCGACGGGCCATCGATCAAATGACGGGATGCCGGAGGGGACGGATGAAGGATCCCATCCATGCACCTCAACCGACTTGGGCTTGGGGCCCTTTTCCATCTTGCTTGGTTAGAGCCCGCGAGGCCGGCATGGGGCACGTAGCACACACCAGCATCATCAACCCACATACATATGTACATGTAGCGTAGCCATGTACGGTACAAGATGCAAACGAGACGGTACCTCGAGTACAAGGGACGGCCAGAAGAGGTACAGTGCGAGGGTAAGAAAGTGAGTTGGATGCCCAGTTAGGCAGTTTGGGCGGGGATAAAGGAGTGGATTTGCGTTGCAGCACAGGCGCTTAGCGCCTAGAAAGGGGTGGCACTGCACTTGGACCACTTGGACCACGAGTTCTCAATTGGCTGATCTAAGACTTCGAATCAACTAATCACTAGCCGTTCCGTCCTGTCGGTAACCAATCATCTCCGGCCACACCTTTTTCGTAACGAGTCCAAGCAGCCTCAGCACATGTCACAGCCTATACCATTCCATTCTCCCTCTGAAATGGTGTGTAACGCTGACCCCGAACCGAGTATGTCGACAGTTGAGCTATATAATCAACGTATATACATATGTTACGACGTAGTAGCGTATTCAAATTAAATTGCCATGCCAAGCACCGCCTTTCCGGAGAGTCATTAGGTGACTTTTTTATGCCAGTCGGCCCGTCGTCCCTCTTGGAACTAGCGGTAAGGCGTGCGGACACACGTTGCGTCAGCACTCTAAATGAAGGTTGGGAGTCACCCGGTTCGGTATCTACTACTCCAAATAGCAACCTAACCTACCTGTCTGCTTGCCTACAGACATAACCAACCAGCTGTATTCTTGGTTCTTAGACGATAGGGCTGAGCAGATGTTAGTCGTTGGTTCTATATTCGGATCGGACCGCAAGCTTTCTTTCAGTTCGCTGGCGTGCTTGCCGAGGTTATCGGCTTGGTAATTCTTTTGCTTTGTCAACATATTGCGCCTATCTGGTGACGTCTCGAGGTGTATCAAGGGATGAGATCACAATCTACCAGCAGCCTTACACGAGGTGAGACCTTTTCTAACATACCGTAGGGTAGGTATTGGTCTCATTTTACACATGCACCCCTTAAGCTTGATTGCTAATTATCACGGCTACATACCATCACATCTTCATCCGCGCGCTTGTTCGAGAACCACCTTGCCCCAGTCATGTTGGGAGTCTGTAAGTCACTATCAAGCGATCTTGGCCTAACTTTCTCGAACCAACAAGTCTCAATAACCGCGACCCCACTAATAGCTATAGCCAACAGACTTAGCCCTAGCTAGAGAGTTAGGTACATTGGAGAGAAACCACACGGTACGTCAGGGGCATACCATTCAAGGTGAACGAGTCAATGGGCTAGGGTCGCTTGGGCTAGATCTTGATTCCAAATCCCTTTGGGCACATCTAGAAGTCCTACGCGCACTACGCGACTCTCCGGTAGTGATCCCAAGCTTTTGGATATCACTCCACATTGAAATTATTCTCATGCCTTGTGCCTCTCTGAGGTAGGGCTACTCGGACGATCCAACTGCCCTATTCGTCAATGAACTAAGCTTAAAACACACGATATATCCTCCAACGCGATCGGAATGGCTCCAAAAAAGACGCAAGTAAGCGCGATGCCCATGTCTGTCTCTTCGTTTGGTTGCTTTGAGCCTGAGTTTGTACACCTCCTACTCAGGTATGAGCGGCATACGCGGTTGAAAATCGATCTTAAGCGCCCGTTGGTGGCATATGATTCCACTCCATTACCAAGAAAACAAGCTTAAATGACGCTTCTTATCTGGGGAAGATTCGTAAATCAACGAGAGCCGTTGCTGTCGCTTACCTAGGTACCTATCGCCATCGCACAGCCCGAGTATTTCGGCAGTTGTGGGAGATCAGCATCCGTGACGCCTCTTTTCAGGGGCTAGGCTTGTGATCATTTATGAACACGACCTTCACGGTGAAATGACGACAGTCCTCCCCGAAATTGTCTACTTGATACTGGCGCATCTCCCAGTCAACATATGAGAAGCAGAAGAACATTCTCATTTTCCACCGAGAAGGATCAACGCCCTGTCCTATGCGTAATCTCTTGTGCACTAGTGAGGGCATATTAGCTATCTTAGAACGTAACAGTGTCAATCAAGGGGCACGTACACCGGAGAATGGATCACTCACAGCATGATTATTCCCATGGGTCACCCTTCCCTCCCTCCTTTCAACGGCAGCCTTTCCGAGAACCCACTGGCCACTAGGTACCCCGGAGTCGTGCATGCCATGCCATGCAGTCGAAACGGAAGCCCTTGCTGGCGTTTAAAATAACTGCTGCCCCCGCATATCTTTTTAATCTAATGGATGCAGAGTTATCGAGGACGCTTTGGTGAGTAACCTCTCCGCACTCCACACAGCTGAACGTGAAACACGTTTTCAGCAGGTGCTGAGCTAGCACGGCTGGCAGGAGTATCTGGATTCCCACGTAATGAAGCGCCAGGAACGGCTTACGGACGTATCATGAGGCTGAATCCTAAAGCTCTCGTCAGAGGTCAGCATCAACCACGTGCCACACCAAATAACTGACCATATGCCATCTTAGGGGAAGCTTATTCCGGCCATGGCGAACGAAGGAAGAAGAATAACATCATAATGTTATAGGCGTTACCCAGTCACTCCATGGGCCAGGTCCACTGCTAGATCCAAGCCGTTACCTAACCAAGACGTTTTTAGTGAAAAGGGGGGGGAGTCGATAAACTCCACAAGAAGCGATAGGCTACAAGTGGAATCAAGTGTAGCAGACGATTCCAGATCTGCATAGTCAGGCAAGATTTGAACCTGGACAGCCTTCTAACACCCTCACCGTGCGCGAATAAACGGAGTCGAGAACTTTGCATCTGACGTCTAATTATCTATCTGAGATTGTGTAAGACTGCTAAGGTGGCTAGGTGAATATACTTCAACATCTTGCTCCGCAATCCAATCCTATGTACCTATTTTTTCTTTCTTCTTAATCCTAGAATGCGTACTTGAAAACACACTATTCTAGATGATAATACCCATAAGAACTTCTTGGGCAGCAAGGGACATGAGAATGAGGATCTGGCGTAAATTTTTGAAAATCAGCGCCCGATGCGACAAAAGTTCTCTTCGGAATTGTCAATGCCGACCTTGATATACCATCCATTATTACATATTGGGGCTACTGATAGTTCTACTATTACATACATCTGTAATATGTGCATCGTTAGGATTGGTCCCCAACCCGTCGGTTCGCCGATGCTATTGGCCAGCCCTATGATCTAGGCAGTATATACCTACCTAGATGCCAGGGAGGAGGAGGATAGGGAACTAAGCCGAAGCCGAACTGAAAAGGATCTGATTTGCAGCGGACTTCAAAGGCTTAGTGCTTAATGCCAAGGGGTGGGTTGGCCAATCCGAAAGCGAGCCGGGGGTCGTATTCTATAATCATAGCCCCCAAAACTCCTTGCTTTCCTGTGTCGCGAGAACACCGGACGACGAAACAGTAGAACGAACAACAAAAGCTACAGTAGACTCTCAAAAGCCGACCCAACTCCGACGCCGGAAGGAAGGGATCGAAAACGAGATGAGAGCACGCTATTCGATTTCGGCGATAGAGTGGATTTAAGGTGCTGGTTGGCATATCGAACTATTCGCCCCAAATGGTACGGGAATGCAACCTTAGCCACCAACACCCACACTCTTGAAATTTGATTAAATCACTGGGTAGGATCCTATCTTGCTGGGCACGGGTATAGACCAACCCGTTCATAGCTCAAGATTCTCATCAGCCAGTCAGCCAGCCCAATTCTTGAGAGGAAAAGTGCAAAATCAGCCTGACAGTGGAATGGACTGACCCGATCGCCAGCACCGCCGCAGTATTGCGTCGGACCCCCATTTTCTCGAGACAGCGCGCTTACTCGGCGGTCGCAGCTCTTCGTCTCTCTCGACCGCAAGTCTTCGTTGATCAGCGGTGGTCTGCTACGCACATAATGCGACCCCATAACCGGCCGTTCTCCGCTTGCGTTTCGAACTTTTGGGAGGCGGCATAGCCCACACGGCCGCCTCGTGAGGTCCGGATGGCTGGCCCCCAGCTTGTTCAGAGCGAACCAAATCGCATCCCGTGCTTCAAGATCCGGAAGATGCCTGCATCCGGAGGAAGAAACAGAACGTAATCGAAGGCCTGAGGAAGAAGCTTCTAAAACACCAGTGATTACTACTGGGTTCTTTCCCTGGTCTGACACCGATCCAGCGCCGATGGCACCCTCTTGTCAAATTTACCCCAAAAGGGGGCCAAAAACTATTAACCTTAACGGCATGCCCGAAATGAAGTCATCGTGAATTCGCAACGCACGTAGGTGATAGGGAATGGATAAACATGAAAAGGTCGGTATAACGGCCACCTATAGCACCGCGCGCAAACTCTTGCCTCATCATCCTATCCCCTGGCAGGGCACTGCCGAGATGATTTTCTCATTATTCCATTTTTGTTCCATTCCATTCCTACAGCCAGCCGACTAGACCTTGTTGCATCCGTCGCCAATTTCCCGCGCGAAATCTTTTAACATCCTCATCATCGACCATCATCAACAAAAAGTTCTGATGCACATTTGGAACTTTTTTAGAGGATGAGTTCCTGAACTGGCTAGAACGCGCCTTAGTCTAGCGGCGCGCGACAAAATATGCCTACCTACCCACGTACGCTTATACCCGCTTGACTTTAGCTCCCCTTCCCGACGTCACCTTCAAGGCAGGTAATCAGGATGAATGCAACCCGAAGCACGAGGCAATCCTTCGATGATGCACGGGCACGCCCTGGAATCCATCTCAAAGTTGCAAGGAACTTTTTGGAACTAGGTGTCAGAAAACAACTAACGTTCAGAATTCCCAAGGACGTCATTGGACCGCGTGTATGATTAAGGGCATCAGAAGCTCGTCTATTCACCACAACGTCGGCTCCATAGGGGAGACATCGCCAACCATGGGGCGCCATCTGCATAAGATCTATGACGGAATATGCCGGGAGAGTCAGCCAGCTAGCTTCTGGCACAGCGTCTCCAGCTCGCTCCCGAGTTCAACTCCACCACGCTACGCTCTTTTCTCGAAGGCGATGAGATCTGGGAACTTCACGGCGTAGTAGCTGTCGTACACTGTATGCTCCACCATGATGAAGATGTACACGTACCTAACCACCATGTCTCCATTGCCACGAGGGGTGGCAAGTCCATCTGAAGGATCATAGAAGAACTATTTTCGCGAAAGCGGAAGTAAACATCGCTTAGCCGCTGCATCGCCGCACGACCACATGGTCGTGCTACGAATCTCCCGCTAGCCCATGGGGTATGGTCCTTTCAAAACTCCGTCGGTGGCTTGATTCAAACCGGTCTGTTTGCGTTGACAGCTTTAGAACTTTGAACAAATGTTCCCTGTCCCTTTCCACTATATTGCTCGTCCTCCGCTCTTCCGCGGTAATCTTCCGGGGGCTTTTACGCTTCCGCGCCGAGTCGAAAAAAACGCCTCCGATGGGGCTCTGCGCCGCGAGTCTGCGGTAGCAAGCTCGACTCTATCAGGAAGGCATGGGGAAATTTAAATTAGCTTTCTTATTTACTTGCCGCTTTCTTGCTAGATGTAATGTAATACTTATGTGATCGAAAGCTTCGGTAAGCTCCAAGACGCAGGAACGAAACTAACTACCACTGCTGCCAATCTAGATCTTACAGGATTGTTAGAAGTGAACTCCTGACCAAGAGGAGAATAAAATATAGAGTGAGAAAGGGGAACATATCCTAGGTACCTAGCCTTGCACACCACGCCAACTGTACTTCCCACATACCCTTACACGCACATACCACACTCTCTCCACCTCCATCCAGCCCTACGTGCTCACCCTGCCATCCACGCCATGCGGATCACGGAACAAAAAAGCAAGACGAGTTGACACCAACGCACATCGGGAAAAGCGGCTGACAAGCAGATAGCTAGGCACGTATCTGTCTCTTCGCACGAAGCAAGCAAGCTTCTCTCATCCATCCTCTCCCACGTTTTTGGGGGGCCCAAACTTAGAAAGAAAAAAACCCGAGGATCATCATCCAACCCATTATAAGTTTGTTCGTTCGATGTGGCTAAGATATCTCCCCCCAATCCTCCCCCTCTGCCTTGCATCCGTACTAGTAGAATACAGCAGCCAGATCGCCAGGACGTCACATTGCATGATGTTCGTATCACCTCAGCAAGTAGCATACCTAACCTTAACCGGAGAGATTGGGGGGGGAGAAGGGGGTCTGGATTGGCGTTGACAGGTAGAAGTAGTTCTACACCCACCCTCGTTTAATGAGTGTGTGCAATGCAATCCAAGGATGTGTGTATGTGCCTATGCACCAGTGCCAGATTCCATAACTACGACCGGCATCTCTTTCTATCCATCCCTGTCGACGGTACTTGTGCGCATACATTGGCGATCGGGAGACCAAAATAACCAATCCCCGTTCTCCCTCCCTTACGGCCCAGCGCCAAAAAAAAAGATTCCGAACGAATGAATGTAGGTATGGATGGATGGATAGTTCGATTCGATGCTGCAGCTTTGGGGTACACAATAAATTTTAGCGAATTATTCCATATTATACCATACGTACATACCTCCAGACCACATCAGACAACCTCTACGCGTAAACGCGCCTTTACCATGCCACCGCTCTGCATCCCGCCTCTCATAAATGCCACGCGACTTTCTTACTTCCTTTCTCACGTACGTACCTACCGTAGGTATATGCCGTGAGCGAGATAGCCTTTTGGATACCTACTTACCTCATAGGCCTATGTATGTGGGTGGGTGCGGGTGGGTGACAATCCGAATTCGAGCCAGCCATCCTGAAACAACGGGTTCTATCTATCTGAATCCATAGACCTCTCACCTAAATATTTACTCACCGCGTGCCCTCCAATCCTCTGAGTTGTTAGCTCCACACTGGGCAGGCCATGCGCACGTGTGTCGTCGACGTCCTCGTTAATTATGTCAATATCTCTCACACCGCGAACACGGTAACTTCCGTCTCCGCCTCTCCCGGTAGTACTTAAGGAGAGGAGGACTGGAGGAACACAACACAACAACAAGATGGTGTCCCAAGTCGGCTGACCGGCGAGGAGAGAAGCCGAGATGGAGATCCATTCGCAACCGTTACTATTCTTGGCCTTGCATAATATCTCGTTAATCTCTTCTGTTTGTTGTTGTTGCTGTTGCTCCAACGATTGCTCACCTACCTCACGTATATCGGTCGGAGCAATCACAATGCTACCCGATGTCCTTCTGTAGAGCCTCGGTCGGTACCTACCTAACCATCCCGTCCATGAATGATCGGTGCTCTTGGTAGCGAAATCCTCTCTGCGCGCTTATTTATTATGCCACATGGTAATGAACTCGTGGCATTTTGGGTTCGGATCTTAGGGCCGTGCCGCTGGGCGTGTTGGATTTACCCAGCTACAGCCTCGTTGGATTCGGTTCTCAAACGCAGATAGACAGGGGCATCGCAGGATCCTATATTCCGAATCTAGACGCCAACTTTCCCCGGGATGCGTAGGACTATATTCTCGAGTCCTAACTTACACGCTTGCCGTCTGGTTCAAGATTCGGTTACGCTTTCGGTATCGATGCAATCCCTATTCACATTAAGTAGGTATCGGAATTCGTCATGTTGTGAATAGTATCAATTTCTTGCCTATGCCCTGAAAAAAACAATGCTGACTACCTCACCGTAAATGAACAGACCGACGACTAGGATATACAAGTATACCATTTCAAAGCAAATACACACGAAACCCCGACGCTCCTGGTATAGGCTCCCCCCCTTTTTTTCGCAACACCACGCACGATGCCAAGGGGTATTAGACCATTCCTGCCCAGTCGTTGCTCCTTAATTATAAAACAATTTCTACTGGAATCCAATATTCCAGTGTTGAACGTAATTAAAACCCACACCAGGTGGTCCGATGAAACGCACAGCTCTATCACGCGTCTGCCTCTCGCGGATCGTAAATCTGGTACCTCGTTCAGTCTGGTTCTCGTTTCCTCGCATTCTCAAGACTATATATATGAAGATGAATGCTGTAGTGTCTCGTCGATCTTGACTCTTGAGTCAGATACCTGAGTGGGTAGGTATAAATGTATCGCTCGCCGATGCCAAAGGCACCGTATCTTTTTGCCGCTGCCGCTAGTAATGACAATTATTGATTCTGAGGGAAATCCTACATCCCTTCTAAAGGTTGGGCAAATGTGTAATTAAAGTCTAATAAGCCATCGAGCATCCAGTGTTGGGGATCGAAGAAGTCGTAGTTCGCGTCGCTTCCGTAGCCTATTCCGATCATGCTGTTCGCGCCAGCATTCAAGCCGTGACTTGCTGTTGGAGTTATACCCCCGTTGGTTGTTGCCATCGATGTTAAATTCGCTAGATTATTATGAGGCAACAGTGTGCTGTCCATGTGGGTAGAAGACGCTGAAGACTCGTTGCCTGAGTCTGGGTTAGTTGGATGCTTGAGAGCTGCGCGAAATACGTTAGCCCTCCAAGCCACGCAAGCGTGGTGTCCATGGAGAGAAGGATCATTGACTTACCATCGAGGGTTCCGCGCCCTTGAGCTTGATACTCTTCTCTCCAACGCCAAATAGAGTCGAACACGAGACTCATACTATGTCTACATCGTACCTTTAACTGCAGGCTATCATCAATGAGGACCGAGTTATCATCGTCGTGAAACGAAGTGTTGTTCTTGTTGTCGATCCGCGCTCCGTTCCACATTTGGACCATGAGCTCCGCTAGTCGCCATTGTAGGTCATTGTCCAGCACGCTTGTCGAGCGTATCGCCTGTATCGTCTTGTGGAATAATGTTCGGCCCCTTTCGAAGTCGATCGTTTTCGCGAAGAAAGACCTCATAAGTTTCAACAACGCGAACCCGGCGGCGACGAGCATCTGCTGAATGTAATTAGTGGCATATAACAAAATGTGCCGGTTGGACTCTAGGAACAGGAGATCCAGGAAGCTTGTGATGGCTCGCCACAAGCCCATGAGATCGTCCATGTAACCCGGAGTGCTGCTCGAGTCAAAGAATCCCGCAAGGCGAAGGTGAACATTGGCAGCTGTCAGATGAATCTCGACAATTGGCGATAGACGTTGGGAAAGTATTGACGTTTGCAGTTCCTGGAAGTCCCGACGATATACGCGCATCAGCATTGCCCTATGCTCGTCGCCAGCGACGCCTCGAGGATCGCTGGCATTGCTGTACATCTCTTTCGAAACCTTGTCACAGAATCTCTCTATCCTTAGTCTGGCCTCAAGTTCAGGAGATAGAGTAAATGGACCATCTTCACCAGGGCGGAGGGCCAAAGTCCAGTCATAGAGCGTGGTGGCGGGCTGGCCATAACCCGTTCCAATCGATTGAGCAACAATGTTGCACACGGCCCAGGTGGTCACTCGGTCATGAAGCTGGTCCTTGTTGAGCTCGACGGAAACGCGCGAGAAGTCCTGGGTGTGATTGGGTCGATGCAGACCAATACCTGTAGCCGCCTTCATCATCACGCCGCATAAGATGTGGGTTGGATCCGCCGTTGTCGTGCTTGTAGGTAGCGGCCAAGTACACAGAAGACAGAGTGCCTTAACGACGAAATAACTGTTTGGAACGTCTCCCACGGTGCCCCATAATAATCTGTTCAGAGGGCCGCTCGACAGCTCATGCAATATACCAGGTTTAGGGCCATAACGCCTTGAGGCAATAGCAATAATGGTCCAGAAAAGTAAAGCATGTTGTTGATAGTAAAGGTCAGGAGACTGATGTTCGTTTAGGAAAGGCAGGAATGGATGATAACAAGCGAAGAATTCCTGAAATAAAGCATGGACGTCCTGCTCGGTCAGCCGCACTGTCTCAAGCTCGTAGGCATAATGGGTTGCGGCTAGGCTATACGACCCTCCTCGCTTAAGAGTCAGAAGGGAAGTGACAGCCTCATCGGATCCCATGAGCGAAGGGTTGCGGGTATGCGAGTACGCACTATTTGCGACGGGGGATTGCAATTGCGATTGCAGGTCTTCATCGTCTTCTACCACAAAGCCCTGGGCCTTGGCCTGCGCTATCTTGCGCCGTAACCGATCGATCTCCTTCTCCATCTCGGCGTGCTTAGATCTTTTACCGATGCGCTTGAAGTTGGACTCGATTTTGCAATCAAGCTTTAGACGATTACACCTCGAACAACTTTGGAACGGATCTTGGACAACATCGCACCTCAATTTCTGTTGCCTACACTCGTTGCAAGCACTGTGAAGATGTTATTAGTCCCATGTTATATATAATCATAGTTAAATGCGGGTATCTATATAGCTAAGGTATATATACTGTATACTGTATGTAAACAGCAGTAATATAGCAGTAATAGGTATGGACAAGATGGACAAGATAGTAGCTTGGTGTAGATGGTATGAGAGGTAGGATAGGTAGGATAGGTAGGTAGGTAGATAGGTATGTAGTTGATTCACGTACCGCTTGACGCCGGGTTGTCTTTTCTTTTCGGGCTCGGCGAGAGACTGATCCTCGTCGCCGATCACGCTTCCAGGACTGCTATCGACAGCGAGACCGCCTTCGCTACGTTTCCTCTTCATGGAATTATGGCGATGTACGCTCATAGGGCTGGTAGGGCTGGTCGACGGCGCCGAAACGGCGCCGACAACTGTGTGACCATCCATGCACAGGCACAGGCACAAGCAGTTGGAATTGACAAATAATATCAAGCGGATCCGAGGTGACAAGATGTGACGGGCGGTAGGTTTGAGGCAATTTCTATCCTCCGTAGGTGCTCCGTACCGCTATACCGACCGAGGCTGCTGTATTGGCTGGTTCAGTGAATTTGCTGTGTGGTCGAAGTCTCGGGGGGACCGATCGCGGAATTGGAACAATTGGAGGAGGGGTCTGGGCTAAAAAGGCGATAAGATGATGATATGAGCAAAGAATTTTGGGGGAGGCTCTAACTTTCTGACTCCCACAGTTCCTTGTTTCCTCGCACTGCAAAATTTTTGCTTTTCTTCGCTTTACCGTATTTTCTGCCGCTAACGCGGGGTGGCGGGCAACGCGTGGAAAGTGGATACGAAATAAGTCTACTAATAAAGGAAAAGAAAGGAAAAGGAAAAATAAGGTTAGGTAATAGTTCAATTCGTCAAAAATTGAGTTGAGGTAAGAGGTAATAGGTAGTAGACTGGTAGAAATGTTAAAGAAATCGGAAGTCTAGATGGCAATCAAGTCAGACAGTCAGCAACCACTCTAAACTTTAAAATTCCCAATTCCCCAGACGATTGGGCAAGTGCCAATTGACCAAGCAGAGATGGGATTGGACTGAACAGACAGACAGGGCAGATAGGATTGCATTTGTTGAAGGTGGTAAAATCGTAAAATTTGAGATGCACGTAGGGTCAGGTACCTAAGCTTCCCTACAAGTGAGGAGCATCTAGAGGTTGCCAACGGACAAATCATGAGTCTTGTAATAGAAGAATGAGTTGTTCATTGTGCGAAGCTGTCTCCATCTCGCGCATTCAACTGCAGACCACTGCACAAAGTAGCTGCATAGCACATCCTTGGCCGCTTCTCAGGACGACTCACGACGAGTAAAATGAGGGGTAACGAGGTCACACTTAACCGTCTTTGGTCTACGGAATACTACTTCGGGAAGGTAATCCCGGTCAAAAATGATCAGGTGCTCGTACCCCAATTTATTCTTCAAATGAGATCCCTGCATAGTGAACACACAATATTCTACCTACATTATTCAACTTCGCAAATTAGCTACTTACTTGCCTTTTGCTTATGATTTTCTATCAATTATCTATCAATTAACTTATAGAACATTTCTATCCCTTCTATGAATCTTTCTAAAGGTTAAAATGTAACCAATTGATTCTTGGTATGGATCAATTGAAGTTTCTACTTGTCGTTTGCTAAGTGGATGAAGATAACCTAGCTCTGCTTTGACCTACAACCCCTAGAGGTCGATCATTGCTACCTAAAATAGGCAATAGACTAAAACTTCACTAAAGCTTATTAGGTTCTCTAGCTGTCTAGCGGCCAAACATCTGGTCTGTGCTTCAAGTGCCGGAGTATAAGCGGCCGTCCCTCGGTCTCTTGAACTTCCTTGTACACAGCAACTTGCATTTGCACTACCTGCATCAATTCAAATCTGACAACATGCAAACCACCTACGTATATTTCCCAGCCTATCACCGGAAGCCCGCATTATAATAGGCCAGGAAGTATAATCAACTACCCGGCGCATATATCTAGGTACGTTTCACGTGGCGAAAAAGAAACGTCAAGAAGCAATGTCTTCCGAGCACGAGCAGCCTCGCCAAGTGAGCCGAGAACTTATTAAGGGAAAATTGCGACCCCCTTCTAAGTCAACCTCTGCCAAATCCTATACTGTTGCGCCAGCATCGATAAACGAGGTCACGGTAAGACAAGCATCTGAAAGAACAGCAATTCGTATGTGTCTACCATCAATGGAACTTGCTATGAGTCTGAGCCCTTGTTTTGACATCGTCTCAGGGGATCCCATCGAGATCTCGTCTGCAGCAACGCCGCAACCATTTGTAGATCCCGCTGTTCTAGACCGACGAAGACGCATCGGCGGCCCGTCTTGAAATCCATTCAGGAGCTTCTAACTTGGAATAGTATCTGAATGGGCTATCACATTATCATGGTCACCTATAAGCGCGTTGAAGACCTGCGGCTATCACAGGACCCGGTTTGGGGGGCAGACCGTGAGGAGAGATGACCCCCAAACTGTCTAGCCGCTACTATCCTCCTCGGATGCACTAGGCCTCATACACGGGTTACGCAATCGTGCTACGCCGAGCCTAGTGTAGGTTACATGTCATATTCAAGTTTCCTAGATATATGACCTATCCGATCCGACTGCAAATTCTAAGCCATTAGGCCACCTCTATGCGGGTTTTATGCAGCCTCTAGACACAGTGCTACGACCGCTGCGGCTAGTTTCATCTTCGGTCAACTTCATTTAGGTACCTAGGTAGGTAGGCTGCATGGTCACATAGGGCGCAACCTTAAAATTGAAGATATCTTCGAAGAGCAGCTCGGGCAGCAATTTTCTCGACTGACAATCTTGTCCGATTTACCTGAAGTACTCGATTTTCTTCCATACCAATGCCAATACACGTCGACTAGAGCGGTTTGCTGGCACAAGCACATTTTCTTGGTATTCACTCACAGGGCGAGTTCGAGTAACACGATTATAATCGAGGAAATCGAGCATGTGCTTCAAATCTCATGTCCGGAGTCGATCCCGGCCTATGGACAACGTGCCGGTCAGTAGTGTAACAAGAATCCGAACTCGTAAGACGTGGTGTTCACGGAGAATGAGAGCTCTATGGTGGTTCAGAGTTGAAAAATAACGGTTATCAATCAAAACCTCCAAAGCCAAGGTGGTGCTAATCATTATTCTTAGGCCAACTGGCAACCCTATTCCGCCAAAGCCCAATTTCAATGATATTAAAATTGACATGAGATGTAATGGTACGAGTGGCGATGATAGCACTGGCTCCATGTGATGAGAAGAGCGGCCGTGTTTTGACATGAATACAACCCATTTCACGGATAGGATCCCCGGGGCTTCGAAACGCACTGTGTAACATCTGTGCCGTGTCTCTGGCCGCATCAGCACAGGACAGCGATGACACCTATTTACGCAGATGTCAGCATTTGATTCTCAATCGTCAGGGCGCGGGCACAATGCTGGATCGAGGAAATCGAGACCATCATAACACCGTGGGCTGGTTTCTGAGTGCTTTCTTTCACAAGGAATCATGACAGTCCAATAAGTGACCCTATAAAGTGCCAAGGACAATATACGTCTTGTCGCCGAGAGCTTCGTCACGCAATAACTCTACCGGCGATGTATGAGCTGAAGTCGTGGCATCCTTGGTCATCCATCCGAATGGTCTCGGGAACGCTTGGTAAGTATCATAGGAGGTGAATAGCACCAGTTCGTATCCGAATCTCCCAGTTTTCACTACAGTAGACTCGATCACTAGCTGGTTCATAGAAATTAACCCTGGCGAAGCTAACTAAAGCCTTTTCTCGTGGCCCCACTTACTACCTATATAACTTCACCAAAAAAGCGCGGCCCTAATCACACTCCATTCAACATCTCCCACACTCATTATTAAAACCATATAAAGGGTAAAACTTTCATCAACCCTTGGTAGTCTAGTTGGTTATGGCGTTCGGCTGTAATTGTCTGATTATTGGTACCGAAAAGTCACCGGTTCGATTCCGGTCCGAGGGATCGCCTTTTTGCCTTTTTGGCCCGTGTATATGTAATGCGCGCTTCATTTTTCATTTTTGTTGGCCTTATGAAAGTTCGGTAAGAGAGAAAGAAAAGAAATATTGCGGCTCGTAGGATCAATATCCCCAAACGTCGCTGGTTTGAGACATTTACATCGACAGTAACGATATACGGTGGGCGGATGGTAGCGCTTGAAAAGGGTGTTTCGTAGTAGATAGCTATGATCAATATGGATCACTTTTTGAACGGTGGTTTTATTCGGTTACATTTCTAGCAGTCGATTGTAACTTTCTTCTTTACTAGAAGTCAATAGGGTTACCACCATCATCCCCCTTTGGTTTATAAGGAGGAGAGGAGCAGGCCAGAAACAGTCCATAACTGGGTTAACTATGAGTTGTCTAAACTAAGTACGCGGAATGTGGCAGAAATGATGCGATTGAAGCAACCCTATATGATCCATGCAGGGTACTCGGGTTGTTATTACGAGATTGACATGAATGGCATTTGTCTAAGTTACCTAGACTGATAAAAGCTACTGCTTGCCTTGGAGATATCGGAAGCACCATTAAAGACATAGGAAATAGAAGAATTACGCGTGCGCCACTACCAACTTGTCTTGACGATATTCCGGAAGCTTCCACCTTTCAATACACATGATGCGGAATCCTGACCTACGAGAGTTCACGATGATTCATTGACCATATGGTACTCATCAGCCGATTATCGAGTCAACCTGAGTGGCTTCCCGGGGCAGCAATAGAAGCACGACAGCAGGACTAGAGGATTTCTTATACAGTACCATGCGAGACTCTGGCCATGTCTCGATAGAGGTAGCCCGGACATCCTAAGTGTCATAGCTGCGCTTCGCTGTACTGTATGTAGTATGTCTAGCTTGACATATACCATCATCAACCTAAAGAACTTTACTTGGCTTTCGTGTGGCCACGTTGCTGCACGTAGCGACAGTAACTATGTACGTAGAGCATGACACTGTTGGATAGTTTCAAGGGATGAATTTATCAAGGCAATGACGTGATAAGAATTAAGAAGCGGCGACGTGTCTTTGTCTTAAGATGCATTGATTGAGACGGCAGGAAGGGGCGAGGTGAGTTTTGAGATCCTTCCACCGGCGGCAAGGCGCACCCGAAACATACCACAACGAACTTATATCGGCTTCAACGTCTGGAAGAAGATTAGACACACCACTGCGGAAGCGCTATGAAAGTTATGGGTTAGGGACGGCGGCGTTGTCACCTTATAAGGCTACGATCCTAGTAGGTTAGCGAAGGAGGGAAAGGATCAAGTAAGAGCGACAGGACAAAATAATCCACAAGCCCGTGCCATTTCTTATATCAATCGCGGCTAGAATCATGGTGATCTTGATGATGCGATGAGCCAAGTTAGATAATGGTGACGTCGAAGGGACTTGTGGGCAGCCATTATTAGAGGTGGAAGTTAAACGACATTGAAGTCGGACTACTCGGCGGTGCCGTATGCTAACGTTTGACCAACATTCGACTTATTCCTAGGTATACATTATAATTGAGGTTAAATCAGGATTAAAATGAATAACAAATATTATAGAAGCATCTTTAGGATAACTTGATGCGAGTGCAATCCTCTAGTCATAGCGCACACGTATCCCGCTTTGGATAAAAAGGGGTCGAAAAAATTCTATAGAGACCGGGATTGGAGTTGAACGAAATGACGAACACTCAGTAGGTATATAACCCGAAATACGGCATGGGTAAAGAAAAAAAGAAAAAGAAAAAGAAAACAGAAAATAGAAAATAAGAATATATGTTGTATAGAAGGTGAGGATAGAATGGGTATAAGACGGGGTCGAACCATTACTCCAACAAGCATGACGACGAAGTAAAACGAACACCAACATAGTAATTATCAAAAATTGCCAAAAGATTTGCGGTATAAGAGGAATCTAACCTCTTAATGCTGGACTCGCGGGGAATCGAACCCCGGACCACTCCCAAGCTTAGAGGGATTCAGATCGGATCGTGAACCTCACCGTTGATAAATCCTCATTGGTGCTAAGGGAGTATTATACCACTAAACCACAAGCCCGGTGTGATAGTTGTTGTTGAAAACCCGAGGTGACTTGGTGGCATATATCCCCAAAATCAAGAAAAAATTGTGCCGGTTAAGTGCCGAGTGGACGATGGAACTTAGCTTGTCCTATGTGGAGAGGAGCGGAGTAAGTTGGGGGTTTGGGAGGTGGTATCGGGACGGAAGATCTTCTTTGGGGGAGATCTTTGGGCACTTGTGCTCTTGGGCTAGCAACAAATTCTGTTTGCCACCCAGGAGAATCGAATACTAGTTATCAACCTTGTTAAATTCGCCGAAGATATAATCCAATCCGAATTGGTGTAGTGGCTAACATTTGACGCTCTCATGGTTCAACGACCTGGCGATCCGTCAAGCCCGGGGTTCGATTCCCCGATTCGGAGATCTTTTTGGCTTCCAAACATAGACATCTAATGATTTTGATCTGTCTTCTTTTTTGGTCAAATTTGGAGAACGCTATCTTGATACCTAAGGCCGTGAAGGGGCTTGGAATACCTCCGCCCAAGCTTTGAGTCAAGAGTCAAGGCGGGGTTGAACGGAATTCAAGTTTGTTCGTTGTCCAGCCAATCTTTAACCCAACATTCCGCAGCAGTTTAAAAAGCCTCTCCATACTATTTTGAGCCTATACAGACGAAAGCTTGCTATGATAACTAGATGATATTGGTAGTACATAATGTAGCTGTAAGATTGACACGAGATGAGAGACAAAGGCATTAGGTAGCTATCGCACATGGTAGCTATGTAGCTACCTATCTTCGATTAGAGCCATAAGCTGTTGGTGGATTTGCAAATCCACTTGGACTCAATCACATGAATTTTTTCTTTATTCAACAGATACTATCCTACTGCAGTTACTGCTAGCATAAGGACGACAAAAGGAATAGCTTCGCAAGTAGCTAGCTTACTACTAGATAGATATCGAACGATGGGTCAGCGGGGTTCTGCTCATTTATATTGGGTATCCTTCGCTGCGTCCTCCACGCGAACCAATAGAGCCTTTTAGCACGTGGTAGATGACGCTACAAGTCGAGATAGCACAGTACTATGTAGATATCGAGCCAGCTGGATTTTCGCCATTTTGGATTGTGCGAAGGAGCCAAGGGAGCTAGCAATGAGTTCATAGCGGAATCGAACTAATTAGCTAACTAGGTAACTAGTAGGAGCGGGAGTTCGAGACCCTACACCAAATCTCGGCAAGATCCTTACTAGACGATCCTATAGCTGACAGGCTGATATCGCAATCGAGTTAGAATACCCGGAGAGCCCCATTCGCGAACCGCAGAATGGCCGATAAGCTAATATTGAAAGAAGCGAATGAGGATTGTGGCGCAAAGAACAGGTTGCTTCCGCTCAGCTGCGATTTGTCACAAAGGTCATAGCTGCTTACGCTCTAGAGCAGTCGCCCCGGCGCTATGGGTCGATTAAACTGTTGAAGACTTAAAAAAAAAAAAAAAAAAAAAGGCTGGTTGCGATGAGAAGACGTGATACGACTACCAGCTTGCATTATCAGACAGCAGCCGCATCTGTTGCTTGTCGGTGCAGATACGAGAAGCAGCCCAAGCTATATTGGCTCTTGCTTGGCCTCGGTCAAAACTGATAATGCACCCACCAAAGTTGCCCGGACGACATACTATATCTTACCATTGCTTAGTGTTCTGCTAAGACTTGTTATCTCGTGAGGAATCCACTAGTCACAACAAAATTTGAGAAAAATAGATAGTAGATCAGATCAATGTAGAAGGTATTCAGCCTCATAGTCGCATTGGAGAACTACCTAAAATATATGATTCATAGAAGTGTCATGTTTCCAACTGTTGGGGGTATTGATTTTTCTCGTGGACGGCATGTAACGTCGACTCTGTCGAGATCCATATCGCAATGTAACGCCATTTAAACTCCGTTGCCGTGCGCCAGATGCAATACGCAATATGCAATGCAGACCTTCCTCTTTCTATCGGTCAAATGCAGTGCAGGTATTGATTGGAGGATCGATAACTCTCAATATCTCAAAAAGATTCTCGGTTAGCGAGTTGCCCCCACCCAAGACGCCAATTGCCCATCGCAATATGCTAAGAACCGCTAGTGGAAAACGCCGGTATTATGCTGTATGTAATGCAGGTGTGTATATTCGTGATAGGTGCTCTGCTGAAAGAAACACCATACCGTCTCATCATCGTCTCTCGTTGTACTTGACCGCCGAGCTTAATGGTTCCTGTGCTTTTCCCATTGCGACCACGACGGTATTTTTGCAGACTCCGTAACTACAGCACTCTTCGGCCGCCATCGCTCCGCTGAGAATCAAATCTCGTTTTGACTAGATGTATGTTAATATAAAATACTATCCTGTGGAACATGGTAGACATACGTCTGGGCAGAGAATGGGTGACGCTTCCACCATAGCTCCGAATAATGAGAGGGCCATGAAGACCGGCAACAACAAATCGAACTGCATTGTAGGTGGTTCTGATAAGTTATTGTTATGAGAAACTGAAGATATTCGAAGACTCTGAGAGGGTCCCGAAGAGTGGCGATGTGGTGATCTTATTATTAGGATGCAGGTTGGAAGGATTGATGTTATTTTAATAGACGAAATCCTTTGACGTCGTGAGATGAAGGGGTGTTCCAAGTTGAGATGTGGCGTAAACCAACACAATTTATGGTATCACAGAAAAGGATCGTACAAGACGGCCCGGTCTCGAGGGGGATGAAGAGCAGCAGTCCATAATATAAGAATCCAACGGATGGATGCCACTAAACTAGAGTGGTGCCAGAGCTCGGATCTTCCTGCACCTCTTTCTGGCCCTATGCGCGCCACCTCAGAGATAGCTTACCATGGTGGGCTACTTACTGTACCTCGTTTACTTGGCAAGAGGATGCGGCTATCGCAGTCTAAACCACAAGATTAGGCACCTAGAGGCTAGTAGACTCAAAAATGACGCGAGCCAGGTAAGCGGCTGAATAGCTGCGAGGGGAGGGAGTTTGTGGTTGTGGCTGGGGCAATGATTTCATTATTAGGAACATGACGAAGGCGGCGATGGCGATAGCGATTTCGATGTGCAGTGCCAAATAACAATAACCACTGCGCAACAACTGTGGCGGGCTGAATTGTTAGGTGAGAGTATGGAACTTGTCATTTCCATGCCAGACTGGGGCTTTGTGGTTCTGGCATTTTCAAGCTTGAACGAATACGGCGCCCCAGCCTAGGCGACTATCGCAAAATTTGCGAGAATTGTTCGTGAAGGTAAAATTAGTGAGGAACAAAAGACACTACTCCAGAACTCGTAATGATATACGAGAAACGGCGCTATGAATATTTTAGCTTGATAGCCTTTCATATGGGGACCCTACGGCTCTACCGAGTGTGCCCATGAAGAAAAAGGGAAGGTTGCAATTCGACAGCAATGCTTGCTGACAGAATGTTTCGAGAAGAAAAAAATAGAAACGAAAACGGGAGCTAGCCTTATTTAGGTGGGTGATGCCCTACTGAGAGGACCGGAAGATTCCAAAGTCCGGAGGAACTAAAAGTGAGGGAGATAATAGGTACCTACGTACCGATGATCACTGGCTTTCAATTTCACATGCAACGAAACAGCTGGTTTATCATAACGTTGCAACTTCTCCCCTTACCTCATTACTGAATAAAGAGGTAGACTTCGCCCTCGATCCTTCCTCCAGAATCTGTTCAAAACTGTCAAGCGCAAGAGGTATCAACTGCTAACTTTTACTTCAAGTTGCATATTTTTGCACTTTATCTGCCATCGGCATCTTTGAAAATGTTCGATTTCATGTTCTCCAGGACAAACAAGGGCGAGGTTTAAGTAATCGTACATCGAAAATAGGTCTCTATGGGATTCCTGTATTCTAACGTCCCTCGCTTTTTGCGCATTATAGTCATTGCAATGGCTCATCATGAAGTTGCTATAAAGTATAGCACCTTACTGTAGGTTTTATGACACTATTCCTATACGAGTACGTCGTGTTTTCATTGACCCAAGACCCTGGACACGTACAAAGTTACGGTACTTGAATTTGCACTTGAAAATATTCTGCAGCAACAAAACTGGGGGAGGACTAAAGGAGATGGAAGTGACCTTCGAAGAAAAGATCAGAGGAAAGAATAAAGAATCGAGGCTGCCATTCGATTGAATACCGCATCATCGAGTAATGTAGGAAGGCGCAACCACTCTGCCACTTTGGTTAGGTAGCTAAAGGTAAAATCCCCATTGAGAAGTGACAGTCAAGTTCTTCTCCTTAACATTATCCATTGTCTTGTCTCATCCGATTCGTCACCTTCGTATCTTACTTCTAGTACTATACTTCGAATATTATACGATAGGATCATGTTAGCCAAAAGAAAGCGGGACGGTTCGGACGAGGAAAAGGAAGAAACCCGACCACGATGTCGCTCTGACTCGACAGACAGTGGAATCCCACGCTATCATTTTTCATCCCTGCTTCCCGACAACGGTTCAGCGCCAGATTATATACCACCATATCTCCCGCCCTTGACAATCCAACTTCCACCTACTTGGACATTTTGGCAACCTGAAGTCGTTCGCTATCCACCTGTGGTATGGCGACCGCAATATCGCTTGCATAACAACTATGGCCGCAGCGGGACCGAGGTGAAACTAATGGACGTATGTTTGGTCAAATTGTATCGCCTTCCGATCCCCTAGCTAATCTACTCAGACCAGAAGTTGTAATGACATTTTTCCGGTTTCCTTTCCATTGGAAGAATATACTCACTGGGACGTGGCGCATATTCCAGACGAGATACTCGCTGATATAGTTATGAATCCACACCGGTCTCCCATTGTGTCTTTTCGATTTGACACCCGAACCACCATCTCACGCATTTCTCCTACCATGGTAGCCAAGTGGGGACCAAATGTTAAATCGGTAGAGCCGGATATGATGTATTATGTTCAGTCCATGGCTGAGATGGAGAAGGCCGTTCCTCTTGTGTACAGGTCTTTGACGGACCGAAGAACTAAATTCTACATTATTGTCATGGAGTACATCGACGGCCATAATATCCTCGACTTATGGGACAGCTATACTGTCGAACTTAAAGCGGAGGCATCCGAAAAGGCCGCCAAACTGGTCGAAAAGATGCAATCTGAAACCTCTCCACGTCCATACCCCGGTCCGATAGGCATAGCTCGTATCAAGACCTTGGTGCACAAAGACTTTCCCATGCCACTCTGCATAGGTAGAGAAAGGTACGAGGATTATATCAACGGTCTCATCAGTCGTCTCAACGAACATCGACCGCGGGCCTAGGAAGCGAAGCCGGTGAAGTCCCTCAATTTTGTTTTGGCAAATATGAATCTGGACCTGAGCAGCTTCATCATTGATAGCCAAAATAACACCCGGATTGTTGGCTGGGGACGAAGCGGTTACTTTCCCCCTGCAGCGGAACTTGCCGTGGCTGAGCATCTGATATCCTCAAGGAACCACCTTCTCTTTGTGAAGGCACTTCTGCTGCAAGTTCCACATATCGCAAGTGAGAGAAGGTCGATCAGGCTTGTTGCCCAGTACATTGATGATAACCCCTCTAAGGAGAACAATGTCGACGGTGATGACAGTGGGCATGATGCAGACAGCAGTTCGGCGGATAGAATCCTGATAACATGGTGAGAACGGATCAACCTGGAGGAGACATCAGAGTCTTAACGTAGAGGCTTAACATACATCTGTTGTATGTAGTATTACCTCGCAATACGACGAAAATTGCATGCAATGAGTGTCCGGCTTCCAAGATCAACCGCGGTCAAATTAGACGGCGGCTTGCACCACCTACCTCTTCTCAAGGATAGCCTTGCTTGGTGCGGAAGACCACGTTGGCGCAATATTTTCACACATCAGTGGTATGTAGGTCGATGTCATTGAGGATGTGATGGTATCGCACGCGCCGGGATGACCCAGTCTTGTGATACTAGACTGTCGGTAGGACTCGTCCTACATCCCACGAGGATATGCTGCGTCTTTCCGCGGTCTTGGAACGTGGACGAAACACCAGTATTCCGGATTCCGAGATCGTACGAACTCAATACCTCTCTGCCTAAATGTGGGCGAACAGTCCATATATACCCAACGTAACATAGATTTAGCTCGTCATGATGTCCAGCATACACTCTACTAACGTGCTGGATAAATTGACAAACAGCTGTCCTTAATATATGGAAGATCCGTCATCAGGAGGTCGGAGTGGGTTCTTATAAGAACTGAATACAAGGCCCAACCCGTCCGGCGCGTAGAGCCGCATGAAGAATACGAGGGTCCTGTTCTTGGCTGTGACAAACACCACGACGCCATGCCTTGCTCAACATGATGTCGTGTTTGCTCCGGTCCACTGCTTTTTTCACCTCTCCGCGCGCAAGGAGCCATAAACCCCTGATTTTTTTTTTTTTTTTAACTTCCTTCCTTCCTGTCATACACGAAATAAACCCGTAGCGTACGGCAATCTACTTCAGACAGCGGGAACTGGACCTCACGTGGTTTGAGGTTTCTTTGCACACACTGACTGAAGTAAGGGAAGTCTATTCCGTCAATTGTCATTGTGTGATTGCATACGTAATCCTATCTGACATGTAGAGCTCTCTTCCCCTTGCATGCTTCTGATATAGATCCATGGATAGAAATAGATTTCGCATGTGGGGTGGGAGGGCAGGGCAGAGAAGGGAGAAATCTTCAGCTGGAAGCGGAGGGCCCAATGCCAAGGATGGGGGAAGATTGATAACAAGCTTCCCCCTTGCGGGATCCTGCCTACAGGAACCTGAACTAAGCTCCTGATAGGTGGTTAATAGCCCCCAAGCTGCACGCTAGAGCAAAGTGATTCTCGGCCTGTTCCCGAACCGCTGGGTTTTCTCAGATTGCCTTTTCCAACTCTCGCGCAGGCGGGCGACTCCGTCTAACTATTCTCCTCCGGGATCGGGCGACCTACCTATTTCAGCGACATCTTTCAATGCAATGCTTTAGATCGCCGGCATTACGTCTCCAGCCTCAAAGAAATAGATAACGATTCTAAACATCAAAGAAGATGTCATTTGGATTTGATAATAACATAGAGTCAATCATCAATCAGGCTTAGGTACCAGGCTGCCAGGGTGACATTCAACTCTCTCTTATCGGCCAATGACCTCGCAATCTATAACTCCGACAACATGACATTTCAGCAAAGCGGTCAAGATGTCTCATCGGCTGGCAGCTTGCAATTGTTCATTTATCCCTGAACCTGGCACTTCCAGGATCGCGATTCTTCGACGATGCCGATTAAGGATGTGAACAAATCGAATAACCTGAATACCGTTCTCATCATAGGGCGATAGTGTAGGCAATATCTGGATCGGGTTTCAGATTACGCCAAGCTGTCGACCTCCATCCCATCCTGAGTTGTAATTGTAACGCACACACAACTTTCAACGCAGCTAGGCAAGGTAGTGGAGTTGAAATCTTTGGTGGAAGCATCTATATTGTGAGCAGTTACCCTGTTTTGTTCCTCTTGACCGATGCTGCTTTAGGCATACGATGGTCTTGATTGCCTGTTTTCCCTTTCAATAGTTTAAAGGGGATAACCATTAAAGAGTTTGACCTATGTAAGTTTGTCTTGCTATCTGATTGAAGAGTCTTTTACATACGCCTCCACTTTGAGATTGATAATCGCAACCTTCCCCCTTTTGGATTTCTGTTATACTACATACGAAGCTCGTTTGAAGAAAAGGGTGTTGTATATTGGATTCCCATCTCTTAATTCAGTTTAAATTGTCATTTTCGTCGCTTCTTTGGAGATGTGCTACCTTTGAACTCCGATACCTTCCCGACGTATATAGACCTCTCCCGTGAGGCAATTCATCTCAACTTGCCATATTTAACGATTAGACATGGGACGACACATACCATACATACTTCTTATCTGAGCTTCAGCTGTAATCGCCCACCACGAGGGTTGCAGATCTTGACCCCCGGCCACTCTCCTTATCCGGACTTTCCAACCAATACTATCGTTAATATTTCAAGTTCTCGGCCTAGCTTCATTATAGGTACACAACCTACTGCGCATCAGGTCGCATCTTCTTCTAGCCTTACCTTGTGTCACGGTGGCATATTCCTGTCATTGCGGAAGGCGACGCTATAAACGCCATCCATTTCATCCCATCCCATCCATCCCACACGCGCTGCGCTTCCAATCTTGCTTAGAAATAGCCACTGTCGGTCAGGTCGGCGCCTCCCGATCTACAGTAAAATAATACAGTACGAAAAAAATCAAATCTAATCGTCTTCAATGTCGGCGTTGGCCTACTAGAGGAATTTTGGGTTGCTGCCGGAATCGACGACCACATATATTCTCGATTATCCAATATACATATATTGTACCTCAGATTGTTACTATGTAAGGTTAAAAAAATCAACTCATTCCGAAAACCTTAAGTGGAATAATCAGCTCACTTACACGTCAGTTTAGTCGAGCAGTCGCTGCTTAGGACGAACACTGAGTCCAGTCCATTATTCCATTATCGACAGCTGTTTATTTGCACACACACAGCTGTAAAAAAAAATCTTCCTCCTTTTTTTCCTCCTAGCTCAGCAAAAAAACAAACCAAATTGCACTCCTTTTGCTTCCAAAACAAGGTCACCTTTTTTCATCCTAGCTATTTCAAAATGTCTTTCTCCAACACAAGCAACGAGAGTGACAGTGCACGGAAGGAGCATGCCGTTATCGACTATGGCTTTGGCTACGTGAGCGACGAAAATGCTATCCGCAGTCAAGCTTTTACTTCAGGGGGCTCTTGGTACGCCAAGCTTCAACGCTTTGCTGGTCGGGTTGGCTTGGAGCAGCGAGGTATCGAACGCGTTCCTAGTGATGAGAGAACGGACTCGAGTATAATCCAAGTTGGCACACTAGTATGAACTTCACCCTTCCTCTTCTAGCCCATCGAAGATGTTTTTTTACTAACTCAAGTTAGTGGTTTTCTGCAAACATGGTTGTCTCGTCCTTCGCTATCGGTGCCCTCGCCTTTCCTGTCTTTAACCTTGGCTTCGTGGACAGCGCGTTGACGATCATCTTCATCAATCTCCTCGGTATCATGCCTGTCTGCTTCTTCTCGACCTTTGGACCTCGTTTCGGTCTCCGCCAGATGGTGCTGTCGCGATTCTACTTTGGATACTACGGAGTCAAACTAAGTAAGCCTACCTCATGGTCGATCCCGCCGTGCTACCCGTATCAATGTGAGGATGCCACCCTAACCAAACTCTCCGCAGTCGCGATCTTCAACATCCTAGCCTGCGTGGGCTGGGCCGCCGTCAACGTCATCGTCGGCGCGCAGTTCTTCCACGCGGTGAACGCCGACGTGCCGGGGTGGGCGGGGATCCTGGTGATCTCGGTGGCGACGCTGGTGATCTGCACGTTCGGCTACCGCATCGTGCACGCGTACGAGAGGTGGTCGTGGATCCCCATGTTCGTCATCTTCCTGATCGTGCTGGGCACCTTCGCGCGCGCCGGCGAGTTCGACGGGCTGCTGCCGCTCGCCGCCGGCCCCGCCGAGGCCGGCAGCGTCCTGTCGTTCGCCGCCTCGGTGTACGGCTTCGCCACCGGCTGGACCTCGTACGCCGCCGACTACACCGTGTACCAGCCCGTCGACCGCCCGCGCCGCGCCGTCTTCGGCTGGACCTTCGCCGGCCTGTTCGTCTCCCTGTGCTTCACCGAGCTGCTCGGCGCCGCCGTCGGGACCGCCATGGCCACGAACGACGGATACCTGAGCGCCTACAGCGACGCGCACATCGGCGGCCTGCTCGCGCAGGTCCTGGTCCCGCGCCTCGGCCGCTTCGGCGAGTTCTGCGTCGTCCTGCTCGGCCTCTCCATCATCGGCAACAACTGCCCCAACGCGTACTCGGTCTCGCTGTCTCTACAAGTCCTCTCGGAGAAGACGCAGCGCGTGCCCCGCTTCGTCTGGACGCTGGTCGCGACGGGGGTCACCATCGCCATCGCCATCCCGGGCTACGACCACTTCGAGGACGCGCTGGAGAGCTTCATGCTCGTCATCGGGTACTGGCTCGCCATCTACGAGGGCGTCTCGCTGACGGAGCATCTGATCTTCCGCCGCGCCTCCTTCTCGCGCTACGCCCCCGAGGACTACGCCGAGCCCAGCCGTCTCCCGCCCGGCCTGGCCGCCGTCACGGCGTTCGCGCTCGGCGTCATGGGCGCCGTCCTGGGCATGGCGCAGGAGTGGTTCACGGGCCCCATCGGCAGGCTCTGCGGCGCTTCGCCGTTCGGTGGCGACGTGGGCTTCGAGCTCGCGTTTGCGTTTGCCGCGGTTAGTTATGCGGCGTTGCGCTCGGTGGAGAAGGCGTATTTTAGGAGATGAAGTTTGTGTCGTGTTGTGTTGCCTTGTCTTGCCTTGTCATAGAGGAGGAGGAGGAGGAGGAGGAGGAGCCTATTGGAAGAAAAGGATGGATCATTGGTCTCATGTGTCTATAGGGGTCGGAGTTGTTTTTGATCTAGTGTAGGCATAGGCATAGGCATAAAGGCGGATCCTCTTTGTGTGTGTATGTGTTAGTGTGTTGATTGATATCTCTGGTTAGTACTAGGTCAGTCAGAGATGACATGGAGACAGTTGAAAGTAATGAAAATCGGTCCATGAGACCAGGTCTTTGCGGAGCACGGTACATTTTTGTTTTACTTATACTAGTATCGGGGAATTAAGTGAGTATATATGTAGAACTGGCTCCTTTGATCAATAGGAGTTATTGATTGATGCCTGGGTATATTAGTTTCGGCGTTTTAGACTTCCTTGCCGAGGAGACAATTGTAGTCTTAACTGAACTCATGGGAGGTTCAACTTGGTGAAGACGTTGATCAGCTGCTTAGAGGTATAATGACTCATACGAGCAAAGTGTTTCGTCACTGGGCAATGAAACTGTAAGGTCATATAACATAACAGCAGACTGTTACTCCTTGTGACTTAATGACTTGGGGGTAGTTGCACAATGTCGCAACTGAAGCTTAATTTTCCTGTTTTTCTGCGCGACCAAGTTGCATCATTTTAATCGATTTGTATCGGACAACTAGGAGCCTGGCCACAGGGAGCAGCGAAATAAATAGCCGCCTCAAGATTATGAGGTTAAATTAGGCAGTGTGATTAATTGAAGGTAAGCAACGACGGAATCGCGGATTTACGAATTGGTATTATTCTCTCTTCATTACCCTCAAAGACATCCCAAACATGTACATCCATCCATCCATCTGCCTCTCCCACAACATGAATAACTTCAAATATTCAATCCTAAATAAGTCCCTCCAAACGTCGTGATTCGTTAGTTTGCTCGGAATATTAAAAGTAATAATAATGACTGGCCAAGCAAGCATAGCCCGAGCCAGCCAGGCCGGCCAACTCGCCCGTATCCTGCAAGAATGAACAAATCAACCTCTCCCATTTTCCCATTCCAGCTATCCCGTCCTATGTCCTCCCAGCCTTGTCTCATATGCTAAATCAAGGTCAAGAAATAAAGCCCGCATAGGTATGTATGATATGAAACTTTTCCCAATCCACACCCGTTAAATCCTTAGTAAATAAATAGAAAAATGGTGCCCATGAAACCGCGTGTTCTTACAAGCATCCATTCATACAACTTGCCCACTCGCTACCGTTTCTATTCGCCTTCTTCTTCGAAAGGTAGAGAGTTTAAGGCGATGCTCTTCTCGCCCTGTACTTACTCCCTCCTCCACCAGCAGCACTCATACTAGCGCTGCGCCCACGTCCACTAAACCAACGCTTCAGCAGTCCTGGTGGGCGTTCCTCCTCATACTCCTTCTCATAGTCCTCCTCATAATCTTCATCATCATACATAGCTTTCTCATCATCATACTCGATAGGCACTTGTCCCTGCCGCGTATGCGGTTGTGGCGGACCTCGTTGGTCGTATTGCTGCTTCTCACGCATCGGCTCAGGACTGGCATCCTCGCCTTGGTACTCATACCACAACCGCGGCACGAGCAATTTATACGGCACAGTGATACCCGCGGGATCCTTGGGATTGACCTCGACGTTGAGACATATGTCTAGCCCACCCTCGATATTGACCTCGTACCGCTCCGCGCCAGCCTTCTTTAACTTTTTAGCCGAAAGCCCCGTAGGCGTGCGATGGAAAGGTCGGGGCGGCGGCGGCCGCGGCGCAGTCCCATAGATTGGATCATTATCAGATCCGGGACTATAGTTATTATCGTATTGATTATTACTGCTGCTACTAGCAGGCTGCGTAGCCGCACGTCGAGGCGAACGCGCCGTGAAGTACTCTTCGTCGCCAACTTCGTACTCATCATTATATTGCGGTTCAGCACCACCGCGCAAGTTGAGAGGTTTTCCGCTACTAGACGCATAATTCCTGTCCTCGTAGTCCGGAGGAGCGGGCGCGTAGACGGCGGGTCGGATAGCTGTCGGGACGCCTCGATGTCGAGGTCGCGGAGGCGCCTCGTAGTACTCCTCGTCCTCGCTGTCCGGACCCCAGTTACCGTTTATGCCACCGTCGTCGGCGCGTTCGGTGCTCGCGCGACCAAACATGTTACCGCGTGGCCGGGAAGTCTCGCCGCGACCCAGCGAAAGTGTTCGCAGTAGCTTGTTTGGTCGAGATCCACCGTCGGAAGAGGCGCGGCGGGAGAACGATCGCATGAAGCCTCCGCCAGAGACAGGTGGCCTTGAGCGGTCACCGGATGTCTGTGGGCGAGAACTGGCACCTCGACTCTTGGAGGATAACGAGAATCTGCGTAAAAGCCCGCCTCGACTTCCTGGCGGGGTGCCCTCGGGAGTAATTTCGTACTCTTCTGAGGGCGGAGTAGGCGGTGGCGTGTCGCCCGGCACATATTCGCGAATGGAGCACCAGTTGCGGTGCGGGAGTAGTCGCTTGTTATTGCGCGGTTTGCCATCGACTCCGTAAGTAAATATGGGAATCATATCCTCATCGGTGTGATGGTCAAAATGATGGACTTTATTACGTTTGTTAAGTATATCGGCCATCAGATCAGAGGGTGGGGTATTAGCAATGGCAGATGATATGATATTAGGCATATAACGGAAGTCCTTGTGCTTAGCAAGGTTCAGTTTAGGGTTCGAGTAAAATTGGCCGATTGCAGCCAAGTGCACATCACCGCTGAGGATGGTTATGCGGACGGATTTGTCCGCTGCGAGATCTTGGAGATCTTCGATAGTGTATCTTCGTTCGTCTTTGTGGTTCTTTGCCGTCCAGTGGTCGTCGAGGTCGTCTAGGACTTCAACACCGCCATCGAAGCGGTTCAGAAAATTGCCTAATAATCCTGCTTTTCCGAGGGCCTTGATAGGATCCATCAAGCGTGATGTTAGGCTGGAAATGTTAGTACCTAACGAATTGGGTTGGATTTGAATGGGATATAACTCACATGTTTTCCAACCACACGAGTCGAGGGTATGCGATTGGAACTCCCAGGAGCACAAGCAGATGCTGCGTCTCACCCTTTTCAATCTCGTCAAAGCAGCGATCCATGAGCCTCTTCCATGAGTCCTCCGTTATGACCTCATCTCTCGTACGCTCGGTACGGGCATCAACGGCGAGCAGGGCGACCTTGCTGCCAAGTGATACAAACACGCTGCGGCTCAACTCCTTGATGTATGGTCCTGGCTTAGTTCCCAAGACCCAACTCGGCTCGTCTTCTTCGGTTTCTTCAGGCAGGCTCTGGTGCTGGAAGAGCATGTAGTATTTGAATGCAACATTACCCAAGCCGCTAAATACGGGCGACTTCATGAAATGATCAGGATAGGAGCCGAAGCCATCGATGATATCATGGTCATCGTACATATTGACCATTGGGATCTGGCCATTTGCCAGGCCGAACAGTCCTTGCGAAAACCACATCATGTACCTCTCGAGGTAAAACTGTTCCATCTCATTCTGCATAGCTGTGGTGAAAGGCGCATTGTTCTTGTGGAGAGGATTCTTGATGTGAAGCCAATCCTGGAAGTGATGAGTATCCCGCATGATAGCATCGTTATAGACCTGGTCGCCGCCTCCGAGCATGACGTGGAAAGGCCGGGTTTGATGGTTGTTAAGCACATCGCGCCACATAGGGTCGGGTCCGCTGAAATCGTCTGGGTTTACACTCAAGCTGAATCCATTGCAACTGTGGAACATGATGTTCATGGATTGGCCCCGAGCGGGAACCCAGAATCCCGTTGCCGGACCATGGTTAATGCGATAAGCAATTCTTTGTTGGCTGTCCTGGAGCTCAACCTCGATGTTGAATTTCCAGAAGGTGTGCCCCCGTTCTGCATGTAGACGGAATCCACGCACGTCCTTGTACTTCCCAAGCTTCTCACCATCAATCGGATTCCGTCTCTTGCGACTAGCAAAAGAACCGGGTGGATCGGGTGAATTGTTGAAGTCAGGGGCGCTCCTCGTGATTTCGAACAAGCCATCATCAGGGTCTAACTTTGACACATCTTTGCCTTCTTCCAAATGTTCGACTGGTCGCACGAAAAGTGTCTCTCCTCGTCGGCCGAGTCTCGGTATGCCAGCGATGGGATCCACATACTCTGGAGGAAGTTCTCCACGTAATTCCGCGGGAGGCGGTGGCAGAAGCTCGATCGGTTGAACAAAGAGCCGAAGTATTGGAGGAATGTCGTACGAAGATTCCGAGTCCTGCGTGACGATCATGACGGAGCCTCTCCATATTTCTCGGTCGGAGCCTGTTTCATTTTGACTGACTCGCGCCAACGGCTTTTCATGGCGGATTCCGCAATAACGTAGAAGCGGCCCGCACTTCAGATACAATGCGGGCTTAAACCTCGTTGGACCCTGCGTATCCTCATATGCCTTCTCAAAGGTTTGAGGTGGTGGCTGTGGCCGCGTTGTCGTGCTACTTCTACGTCTGCCACTAGGACTATTCTCCCACCACGGCGTACTCTTATCATCAACTGGGGCTGGGGCTGGGACTGGGGCTGGGACTGGGGCTGGCTCCTCGCTAAGGTCCATCAAGGCGCCTGATAAAGTCCCGACTGTTGCCTTCCTCCACTCTTCCAGGTACAGCGGTCGCTGGTATATCCCGTGACCAGGCCTGAGCTTGTTTCGATGCATATAGTCATGGATACCAAACTCGTGTCCACTCTCATCCGAATCATAATCGTCATAAAATTCTTGCGCCTCATGATTCCGATCAGGAAATGTGACGGATTTGGTAGGTTTGGGGGGAGTTCCAAGGATGTCTGGATTTCGCAATGAGCTCTGGTAGGGAGGCTGTTGCTGTTGCTGTTTCTGTGACGGTTGCGAATATTGACTATTTCCCATAGAATCGTCTCGACTAAGTCCGATAGCTGGGGCAAGCCCTTTTCGTCTAACTGGGGGCTCGTCATAATACTCTTCTTGGTCAAACTGCTTACCTCTTGCTGGAGGCCTGTCAGCATATCCTGGAGGTATCCTTGTCGCCGTCTCATTTCTGGGACCTGCGCTGGGCGGCATTGCACCCATATCTCTGGTGAAGTCATCCGTTCCCTCGTTTGTCGGATTCCGTCTCTGATAAGCTACAGATTTATCTTCAGCTTCCCTACGTGAGCTATACCAAGGGTCACCTGGAGGGTTCTTCTTTAGCTTGTTGCTGCCACTCCGCGTGAGCGAAAAGCCACTGCCTGGCGGTGTGACAACTGGTGCACTGGGCTGATTGCTATCTTCATCTTCTGGCGGGCTGGCATCATTTCTGGCAGCCCTTTCACGGAAGCTGAGATTTCGTCGAGGCAAATCAGTCTGAGTTGCCGATATATTTCGATTCTTGGCCACTGGAATCTTGGAACTAGGGGATTGGTCGGATGTCACATACTGGCTTCTTTCCTCTGGTGGGTGCTGGGGTATAAAGGGTTCACGATATTCAATTGCCGTTGTCTGCGCTTGTATCGGGTCGGCGATGACTGTACGCGGTTGTTCATATCGCTCCTCAGGTTGACGCCGACTCCTTGGTTGAGCTTGTTGACTGTTCCCTCCGGTGCGTTCTGGTGGAGGTTCAAGCCTTTCTTGATTCACGGCCTTTTCTCTCCGCGCCGCCCGCTCTCTTGCACGTTGCTCGGCCGCCTCCACACGAGCTCGTTTCTCCTCCTTGGTGATACTGTCAAGGGTAAGCTCGAGTTTTTGTAGAGGTGATCGGTCGTCTGCCCACGTCGGACGCCTTTGTGGCGCATTCAATGTTGGTTGCCTCTTTACCGAAGAAGAATCTAGGGACCCTGCCTCCGGAGCTTCCCCGTTTGTCGGTCGACCTGACACCTCAATATCCCTTTCTGGTTGTCTACCATTGCCATCACCTTCGCCAAAATTATTACGACTTCGATCGAGTATAGGTGCCCTGTTTTGTTTCTCGGCTGGCGGAGTGGCATCTTTATAAAAAGACTCAGGCTCCATGGCTGCAATCCGCACTTGAGGGGAACCGTATCTATAAGCTGAGAGCGGCGGTCCAGGCGAGCCGTCGGGTCGGTAGGAATATACGGGAGAGAAAGCTGGACTACTATTTCTGTAAGGATCCCGATAGCTTACGGGCGGCGCTCTTGGGACGTCGGGAGCGGCAGGTAGAGGGGGAGGTGATGTTGGGACTTCGGGATGAAAGTCGTTGTCCTGCACTTGGCTGTTGCGTCTTCGTCGCTTTTCCTGCAACTCTGGGGTATATCGGTTCTGTCCGTAGGGTAGCGTGGGTGGACGCGGAGCTAATCCGACGTCCTGGAAGTTAGAGGCGGCAGGGGATTCTAGAGGACTAAAGGTAGACTCGGTATGAGCATCGGTCTGGACAGAGACTCGATTGGATCGCGGCTGCGGCTGTGTGGCGGACTGGTCGGAAGATTGTCTGCGATGCGTCTGTTCGTAGTCACCCGAGGTGCGACGAGCTTTTGACGGAGGCAATTGGCCCCAATATGGCGCAGACATGATTAACAACTACCAAGCTAGGCTGTGATTGGGCTCCAAAAAACAGGCTGGACTGGACTTAGAACTGGGGTGATGTGTGTCTGACTAGGTAGCTATTATCTGCGGGCGTCCATGATAGACCAATGCCATGCAGACACATGCGACTCGGGTAGTTGTGGGTAGCAAGTAATCAATGCAGGGGAAAATAAGAGGTCAGGCACGGAGTTGGAGTTTGCGGACACGGGAGTTGGAGAAGCTCGAATGTATTGATCTAGGTTAAGGTGTAAGAGACAGAGAGGAAAAAAAGGATTGGCTGGTAAGATAGGTAGCTAGCTATTTCAGCTTAGAGGAAGGCTGGAAGAATTTAAAAAGAAGCTGGGATTATCTCCATTTTCTTTTCGGATCTTCAGAGCCTTGCAAACCACCTCGTTTTCTCGTTTGAATCCCGGGTTTGGGGGCCGAATAGGTAGCCGTGTATTCGTACTACCGGTAAGACATAGATTGATCCTGCACATTAAACCTACCTACCACATATGTATTAATATTTCGAATGCTATTTTTGTATATGATATACCATCTATCGTTCTTCAAGATGATAGATAACAGAAACGAGGGAAAAGAGGCGGTCAACTTCCAGGTTTGGACCGAGTCTACTGCCATATGCCTCTTGCGCACATGGGTGGATTCTACCTATGCAGCTATATATTAGTTGAACACATAGGATGGAGATATACCTAAGTAGGCTGAGATTCCCAACCATCTTCGCAAGGAAGCGGAGATGATGAAAATTCAAGTCCTAAATTGGTTCCGTGGTATAAACTTGTTTGAGACAGTGGGAGCGGTAGTGGGAACCGAAATAGAGGTGGCTGGTTTTGTGATCGTATCATCGAAATATAGCGCGTTTGGTAAAAAGAACAAACAGACAAACTGCTGTCTTCGGGTGAGATATATCCATCCTTTCATGTCCGACTTAGACACACATGGTGCATATCAGAGAACTGACAACCTTGGGGCTGCAAGTTTCAAAAATTAATTTGTTGCCTATCGGGGATGCGCCGTGGGCTCCAAACGGAATATCTCTCGGTTCTTTAATTATGTAGATCTTGACGGCGGCAGCTTTGTACGGCGTAGATCCTAGCTCAGCCGTGATGTCATTGGTGGGCGAAGGATTGCTTAATCAACGGCCAAAACGAAGGAATATTCAGCAAGTGATATATTTTGCCGATTATTCGATGATTTTATTGCGAATAGTGAAGTTGTTGGAATTTCACTAGATCCACGAGGAATATTCATTTGCCATCTGTGCAACATAACGGGAATATTTACCTTCGGAATTCGGAAGCCAGCATACGCAAGCCGAATGATGGATACCCGCATCTAAGCCCGGCTAGACGCCTTAGGTACATAGTACTAAAGCTCTTCAATAGGAGAGACCAAATTTAGGTGTTGTACCTATTGCAGTGGTTGTTGATATTCTGATTAATGTTCAGAAGAAGAAGACTTGACATGTAAAGTAACGGCAGGAAGGTTAAGTTGGTGGGATTAAATTCATCTAAACTTTCCTATCTATTTTCATGACTAACATTTGTTTAGTCGGTAACACTTGACCTTAAATCATGTTACTCGCATTTATTGCATTTATCGAGATTATCTCTAAACCAAACAAGATCCAAGACTTTTAGGGGTCTCATGCAGCTCAGATGAACCAATCAAAACACGTAATATACTCCACACGGCTGTCAATCTAGACCCGACGAGGCGTGGCGCGTGGCTCGGAAGCGTTTTAGAACACCTGGCTCTTCGCGTTACGTAAGGCACGTTACCCTTAAACTCAAGAAGCTGGAAAATACAATGCGCCACAACGCTTCATCAATCAGACGTCCAGCGCAACGACAAGGGAGAAGGAATCCTCCTCTTCTTTCTATCTGGCTTTATTATTCTTTAGTTATTAGAAGAATTCAAATCTCCGACTCTCTCATGACGCAAATCTAATTGTTTTGCGATACTTGATTAGCAGCAGGTCTTACTTCCATTCCTCGATGGAGTGACTGCTGTTTCTTCTTCATCGCCAAGATTATTTCTTCTACTGTTTCATTAAGGGGTTCCGTGCATTGGCCTTGAGCGAAGGCGTTTTGTTTCGTCTGTTTTCTGGCTACCTACAGATTACATACCTACATACCTTACTATCTATCTACAGGCGTCGTTACGCAGTGACGCACAACCTAGAGCAGCAACTTACTTCCGTACCTACGAATCTTATTCCATCTTATTTCATCTGACCTAGTAATACAACATTCACCTCCCTCGACACTCCTCATATCGATAACCCTTGATACCTTCCGAACTCTGCGGGGGCGTCTGCATTCGCGTCCACTCGCTTCTACACGATGAAGCTCACCCCTCTGGTCGGCCTGGTTGTCGGTGGCCTGGCTGGACTAGGCACCGCCACCCTTCAACCTCGAAATTTCGACTCTAACGACTACTACGTCCTTCACCTCGAGCGCGATGTCCAGCCTGATCTGATTGCGTCTAGGCTAGGCCTAAGGCACGAGGGCAAATTTGGCGAACTCGCAGACCACCACATATTCTCTACAATCAAAGCCGAAGACGATGTTGTGCGACGCGCCGTGCAAGATAGGCGGCGAAAGCGGTCGTTGGGTGGTGTAGACCTTCTGGATAGTGTAAAGGCCTCCCATAAGCAAAAGTTGCGGGCTCCTATGCAAAAGCGAATCATCCCACCTCTTCCAGATGGATACTACCCTACCAAACGAGCAGACGAACCCGATGCGAAGACAGTAGAGAAGCAAAAGTCTGTGATGAAGGAATTGGAAATCTCTGACCCGATATTCAACGAACAATGGCATCTGTTGAACACGGTTCAGGTCGGCCATGACGTAAATGTCACCGGTGTCTGGCTTTCTGGTGTCACAGGAAAGAACGCGACAGTGGCCATTGTGGACGATGGGTTAGACATGTACAGCAACGATTTGAAGCCTAATTACTACGCCGAGGGTAGTTGGGACTACAACGATGCGAGACCCGAGCCTCGACCGACCCTATCCGACGACAGACACGGTACGCGATGCGCTGGTGAAGTCAGTGCTGCGAGGAATGATGTTTGTGGTGTTGGTGTCGCATACGATTCCAAGATCGCTGGAATCCGTATTCTCAGCAAGCTGATTAGCGACGCCGACGAAGCTCTCGCCATGAACTACGACTTCCAACACAACGATATTTACTCCTGCTCCTGGGGTCCACCAGACGATGGAAGGTCAATGGATGCTCCAGGGATTTTAATCAAAAAGGCTATGCTGAACGGTGTCCAGAAGGGACGTGGCGACAAAGGGTCTATCTATGTTTTTGCCAGCGGTAACGGTGCCGCAAGTGAAGATAACTGCAATTTCGATGGCTATACGAATAGCATATACAGTATCACAGTTGGTGCCATCGACAGACAAGGAATACATCCCTACTACTCGGAGAAATGCTCTGCCCAGCTCGTTGTCACTTACAGCAGTGGCAGTGGAGACGCCATTCACACTACCGATGTTGGAGAAAATCAGTGTTATAATGGACACGGTGGTACATCTGCTGCTGCACCCCTGGCTGCTGGTATCTTCGCATTGGCGCTCGAGGTTCGCCCTGATCTATCATGGAGAGATATGCAATACATTGCGCTAGAGAGCGCAATGCCCATCGATCTCGATACCGGCGAATGGCAAGATACTACTATTGGCAAGAAGTTCAGTCACACATTTGGCTATGGCAAGATCGACAGTTATGCTCTGGTGGAGACAGCAAAGACGTGGAAGAACGTCAAACCTCAGTCTTGGTTTTACTCCCCTTGGTTACATGTTCACAAGGAGATCCCTCAAGGAGACCAAGGACTGTCTGTCGTCTTCGAAGTTACAGAGGACATGCTCAAGGAGGCAAATCTAGAGCGTCTTGAGCACGTAACCGTGACGATGAATGTTGAGCACACTCGCCGAGGTGACCTAAGCGTTGATCTTATCAGTCCCGACAACGTCGTCAGCCATATATCTGCCACTCGTAAGCTAGATGCTAGCAAGGAGGGTTATGATGACTGGACTTTTATGAGTGTTGTTCATTGGTAAGTTAAAAATCTTAATTCTTCAAGGGTTACCTCGAAAGCTAATAATTCGTAGGGGTGAATCTGGAAAAGGTAAATGGACGCTCATCGTTCGCGATACCAAAGTCAACGATGACTCTGGTACCTTCATCGACTGGCACCTCAAGTTATGGGGTGAAAGCATTGATGCTTCCAAGGCTAAACTGCTACCCATGCCTACCGAAGAAGACGACGCCGACCACGATGTGACTAGCACCGCTACGCCACCTGCTGCCACCACAAGCCTCGCCCCTGACCCAGATGCCACTAACACAGCTCTACCTACATCTGTCCCGTCCGACCACCCTGAACGCCCGAGTAAGCCTACTAAGACTACGGGTGAGAGTGGTGCCATCGAGACAGGCACCGAGACCGAAGCCGAAGCAGCGGAGACAACCAACCCCAACAGCTCCTGGCTCCCCTCGTTCCTCCCCACCTTCGGCGTGTCCTCCAGCACACAAGCCTGGATCTACGGTTCGCTCGGCTTGATCGTGGCATTCTGCGTTGGTCTCGGCGCGTGGTTCTGGTTCGTGCGCCGCAAGCAGCGCCTCAACGACCCACGTGATGACTACGAGTTCGAGCCGCTGAACGCCGACGATGGTAATGACGGTCTAGGCGCTACCGGCGAGAAGGGCGGTGTTCCGAAGCGACGAGCCGGTGAGCTGTACGATGCTTTTGCAGGCGGCAGCGAGGATGAGGAGGAAGAGAGAAGTGGCCACAACTCGTTGGAGCGAGATCACTTCGGCGTGGCTAGCGATGACGAAAGTGCAGAAGAAAGCGACGAAGAGGATACTCGCCGTGAGAGACAGGGTGGTCGACTACTATCAAGCGACGGGAGATAGGATCCGAACCGGAGTGATACAGGACCCTAGTGGAAGCTTTAACGTCCTCTTCGGGAAATACCCAACAATGTGAACATATCGAACCCAGAATTCATCATGGCACGTCATAGTTGTCATTACTACTACTGCGGCCCATCGGTCGTCTGTATATATATATACATACATATACCTCTTATCATAGTATCGGCATATGGCATGGTCCGTACGGCGTTTTGGGAGTATCAATAGATTTCATGTCTTTGCACGGATTGCTTGGCATATTCGAATATTCGTTACTCTTGATCGTGAAACTTGCGACGCTCAAGATTGCAGATGGGCGAATAGTGGTATGTATCAGGTTCCGGAAGCAGAGAGCGAGTGTGATACACTAGGTACTTGCTATTGTAAATTCTACAGATTTTCGATTATACGTACGTGTCATGGTCACAACTGTGTAGGGGAAACTCCACGTTAGACTGACAGACAAGTTTTTATTTCTACTACACATAAATAAAAGCAAATCACCGCCAGAAAGGAGCGAATTCTACTCGTCAAATATTCAAGCAAGAAAACAAAAGGTTGAAAGAAGTCTCTTTCTAGAGACAAACGACTTGATTTGATTTGCCATTCCCATAACGCCATATTCCCCTAGCTGAAAACTCCATGATGTGTGTGATGGATGTGTGATGTGTGATCGATCATGCGTTCGTTGCCTTACTCGCCTCTTTCGACACCGTCGAAGATGCTTCCATAACTTGGACTCGATCCAAATACCTAGGTACGTAGGAAGGTGGTTTTTCTTTCTGCGTGGGGTTGCTTGCTTGCCCGCTTGCTCTGCCGCGATAATCAACCAACTCCCCGCAGCAAATGGCCTGCCCTCGAGTGTAAATCAAGGCAAGCCAGCGAATCCGTATAGGCGACCTGGGTAAATCACCTACAGGTAACCGCACTTAAACCGTGTTTAGGATTTGCCACCTCTTCCAAGTCCGTTTCCGCCTCGCCATCGTCCACCAACTCCTCCCTCCCTATAACCCTCCCTCGCCAGAATCCACCGCGACCTACCTACCCACCTACCTACCCAGTATAAGCCGAAGAGCTCAAGCCCTCCCTCTCCATATCGCGCACGTACTGCTCCCAGACATCCGCGACGCCCGCGTAGAACTCGACATGCGCATCCGCGAGTCCGGTGAACTGCCTCTTGAGCTCTACGCGCTTGATGCGTTCGAAGTCGCCGACCTCCTTAACGACCTCCTCGTCGAACGCCTCGCTCGTCTTCTTGGCGCGCTCCGCCTCCGTCGTCAGCTCGTCGATGCGCATCTCGAGCTTGCGGAGGCGCTCCCGGCGACTAGCCTCGTGGTCCACGCCCCGCACGTCCTCGATCTTGGACCGGATGAAGCCGCCCGCACCACTAAGAGCACCCGTGGCGCCGTACCCGTATCCGTATCCCGACGCTAGCGCGTCGCGGTCTACCGATGTTTTGTTCAGGTACTCGGTTAGCTGCTCGTGGTCCAGCTGCTTCTGCTCGCGCGCCTTGAGCAGGTTCTTCAGCGCCTGGCTATACGCCTGCATGTCGCGCAGACTGCCTAGATAGTCCTGGTCCGTATGCTCGCGCAGCTTCTTGAGGCCCGTAGCTGTGTCTTCCACGCTGGCCGCGAACCCGTGCACCGCGCTCTCTACACCTGGCTCTAGCGTGATGAGCTTTTGGAACTGCTCCGTGAGGTCTCTGAGATCGACCTCGAGATCGATTTCCCGCCGCGCTACTCGTGCTACTACTTTCTCTACATGGCCTAAGTCTTCGTCCAGCTTGTCGCTCTTCTCCCGCACCTCGATGAATCGCTTGTCGTGCTTGTGCACCTTGGTGAAGGCGTTGATGAAGGTATCGGCGAAATTGTCAAATACACCCCCGGTTCCTTGGTCTTGGGCGCCGATGCTGCCTCTAGCGGCACGAGCCTTCATGGTCGCATTCCAGTCGGGGGATTCGAGGAAGGTGTGTAGGATGGGAGCTCGGCGGAGAATGGGATGTAGGGTGATCCGCGCGAGGAAGCGCTGTAAAGAGTAGGCTCGTCGGTTTGTGAAGTCTGAGCCGAATCGGTCTCCTCGTACGTATTCCATCCGTTGCTTGTCTGGAAGCGGAGGGACGGCGCATGCTGGATACTCCTTGCAGAGGGTCTTGTAAAGAAAGACGAAATCTGTGAAGCGGCGGCGGGAGGTGAATGTAGATTTTTGGAAGGAGGGGAATGTTGACTAGTAGGCATATAGCAACTTAGCACATGGATTCTATAGTACGATGGGTAGGTGTATATAGGGGGACTTTCTTACGTTGGTTGTGACTAAATAAGATACGAAGGCATCCTTGGTACCATCTTGTTCCTTATGAGGCTCGGATACGGAACATTCGAGGATGTCGCCGGACAGTCCGGGGTCCTGGCGTGCTAGATCGTCCCCATGGTGTTGGTCTTCGACACTCGGAGGCTCTGCTTCTATTCCAGAACTTGAACCCGCGACGTCGGAGGCGTTGTTAGCGCCATTCCAAGGGATAGTAGAAAATGTGTCTTCGTCAATGACCGCCATCGTCGGTGGGGTCCCGGTTTCGTTTCTGCCACGGCCCGATGCTTCTTGATTAAATGGTCTGGGATTATACGGCTAAATCAATGTAATAATTATTGAATTTTACCTTCGTATTATATCACGATAAGTGCTTCAACTGCACAGGGTATCGTCGCTGTCGTTGTTGTGTTTGCGATGTGAGGTTGGTGAATGATGCGGGATGCGGGATGCGGGATGGGATGGGATTGTATTGGATTGGATTGGGTGGGATTGGGTGGGATTGGCGCTGGTGGGGAGCATCGATTGTTACTATGTAGAGAGCTGCCTGTAACTGTAAGGTACCGTACCCCATAGCAGCTTTCAAGGTTATGACTACGTCACATCATGCAATAATCTCAATTAAGCTTTTTATGCAAATATCGAGTTGATTCTTTTAAATAAAAAATCTTATTAATTAATTTGTTTTTTTAACATTTACATAGAATTACACATTAAAGCCATTCTAGTTCAAACATCTACTGGGCGCGATAATTGTGTTCAAAAATTGTCTCTAAAATAATAATACGGAACGATGATGAGCCCCGCGACAAGGCACAGTTCCGTGGCTTGAGCTTAGTGAAAGCACCTTAAGGACTTAAAAACCTTTCCTCACATTCTCCTCCTAATGCGAACAGGAACAGAGTGTTTCGGCTTCAATAGACCTATCCCATATCTAACGGAATTGGGCTCAAGTCTATCAGTCAAGAGCTCAACATCTAGCTCATTAATAATGAGAGCACTTGTTAGCAATACAACATTCTTGGCTACGAATCTTCCAGGGCAGATACCAGGACCAGCTAGCGCATGTCAGCTAAAATTCCCAATATAGTCCGCTGTAGACTTACCTCCATAAGGAATCCATGTCCCTTCGCAGCCTTTCGTCGAGAACACCGGCTTTCCTGGCTTCTCTTTTTCCCCAGTACTAGCACCGAGTTCCTGTTCTCGGATTTCCGGCCTTATAGGACCGCTGGGTGAGTCGGCAGGGTCAACCAAGAATCTGTCTGCCCAGAACGTGTCGAGTGGATGTAATCCGTCTTTGGTGTTCCAGAAGCTCTCGTCCATATGGGATACGTCTGAGTTCAGCAATCCCATGCCACCTTTGGGAAGCCGCCAGGCTCCCAGCTCGATGTCAGAGTGCTGAGAGCCGAATAAGAAAAAGGCTTTGTCATATAGCCTTAATGTCTCTGCGTATATGGAGGATAAAAGGGGTGCCTTCAAAATTCCCATCTGGTCGGGGAAATCTACCGCTTGGTCTCCAACCAGCCCCTGAATCTCTTCCCTGACCCGCCTCAAGAGCTCCGGGTCCTTGGCAATATGCAAAATTGCCATTAGGGCACAAGTAGCTGCGTTTGCCGTGATACTAGACATAGGTTAGGCTCCACGTCGTATGCTTTAGGGGGTTAGAACTCACGCCCACGCCAAGCAGAGATCCGCTGCTGATAGGGAATCGTCATCGTGGCCAATCTGCGATAGAACTCTATGACGATGTCTCGTGGACTCAGAACCCCAGAACGGATCACCATCCCCATCTGCATCTATGCAAGACCCGTCGAATGCCTGTCGTGCGTAAACATACCAACTTTTGAATTGGCCGCGGAGTGTATCCCGGACGTGCGCCCCGGGGATAATAAATGATGGGATTCCTTTGGCAAGCCAAGGAATAGCTTCGTCAAATTTCCCCAGGTTTTCGATGAAGTCGGGATGAATCTCTAGTAAAGTTGGACCAAAAACAGCTTGGATCAGAGAACTGGACACTGCTGTTTGGAATGATTGCGAGAAGTTGTCAACTTCCGTCCAGCTTTCTGAAAGATTCCATTCATTGATGTTAGAACGGAAAGCATGGAAGAAACGTGTAGTTGTCGGCACCAATCCCGCGCCGCTCCAAGCTTTAGAGAATCCCGAATGAAGATGGTGGTATATGCGATCCTGGGGTGGAACGTTAGATCCAGGACGTGGCTTCGGTTGCGGACCAGAGTCGTCGGCACGATATGTCCCAAGGGAGGCTGCAGGCATTCCGAAGAACTTGCTCAAAGTATATGTATATACTGTACTAGGGCTCGATATCATGGATTGTCTCGAAATTCGCCGAATAGTATCCCTATCCTGATAAACGTAGACATCGAACCCCATAAATCTAAGAGTTGTTGAGGTTAAACAGCCGTTATAGGTGCTTTGATTTAGTTAGACCCCTATCTAAGAGATTCTGGGTTTGGACTCACAGAGCACGGCGGAAGAAAGCAGTGCTATTCCATAAAAAGGGAGCCACACTCCCAATGAATGGGATCAACGATGGATATGTTGGCGGTAACTTTCCCCGGGTTGGCAGGCTGTTATTTCTCACAGCATGGTATCTCGAGTCTACATAAGCATAGTTGAGACACGTTGCGATGGTAAGAATAATAGCTTTCCAAAGATGAGGGATTGGATAGTCGACATAATATAGCCTGAAGTGATTAACGATATAATATGAGAATGTCAAATAAATTATAAATAATATATCACTCAAACCCATCATATTAATGTTTAGTATCAGAGTGATTTAGAAATGAACGGTTTTGAGTTGATGAGCTAAGGGCGAGGTATGAGGACCTTGAAATATCTACTTGGTATGTAATTCATGAGGCGATGACTCTTATGAATGAGACCATGTTTATATACAGCAATACGATCACTTTCATTAGACTTCTAAGATAGGGATCGGCATATCTCTCTGACTCCTTGAGAAGGAATTAAAGTAGGTGCATAGTAATTATCAGCAACGCGGATCATTTGATGACGGTACTCCGAACTCCAGACCCCTTTGTGTAAACATGGCTACGATTTACATAACTCTTGAAGACGTAATATACTTGATGGGTACCTACCTACCTACTCATAAAGTTACAGCCTATTACCTCATCTCTACTGGAAGATGTTGCATGGAAGACTTGCACTTTCGTAGTCTCCTGCAACCTGATAGCCAGCCGGCCTTTATCTAACACATAATGACCCTCGTAACTTACCTTGGGTGGTTCGAAGTGTCAGATATTTCTTATTCTCCTTCCTCTGTGAATAATACATGGCGTTAGGCTCTGCCTAGGTAGATAAGCGCCAGTATAACCTGCTTCGTATTTATTTCCAATTCGTGAGAACCGTGTCTCCTTCTTCCAACTGAGTATGCACCACACTATCTCGGCATAGAGTGACCCTCTTCCTCGGATCTCTAGCCTCAGCGCTCGCCTCCTTGGGTACCTAACCGTCTACATATATCCCCTTTGGCCGCTAGCTCAATAGTGGGCCGTAATCGAACGCAGCTGCTAATACATCCTGTGCCGCCTTGGTCTGTGTGCGAAGCGAGCCATTTGGCTGAAGCCATGTCATCAGACTTAAAAATGGGTATAATGAGCCCGTAGAGCAGCACGCGGATAGGCCAGGTGGCGCGGCGCGCGACGCAGCTGGAAAAAGCGCCGGGGTCGACACCTAGAATGGATATGTTTCCGAGGGCCTCATCACTCTCTAAGTTTCACTCCTTACAAATCCGCGGTTATAAGTCATTCAGATATTTATAAACTCGGCGTTGCCTTTGCCTCTGTGTCTCTAGAATCTAGAGGGAGGGAGAATGAATAGAAGATATCAAACCAACACTCAACCCCTCGACTTTTTCCTAGCTAATTTCAAGTGTTACACAATCAAACCAACACACTAACTATTACATGTATGTTGTAGCACAGCTACCATATATAGCACCAAGTATGTACCAAGAGAAGGGATCCGAAGACAGCTCAATCCAGAAACTCTGTCACTTCCACCCAGGTCTTGGTGTAAGATCTCATCCTCTCAACAGCCAGAAGCTGCAGACAGCCGTCACCGTCAATAAGCCAAGCCGAGCAGTCCCTAGCGCCGTAGTCGTCAACGAATTCCTCCATACCGGTGGATTCAGCTTCCAGGAAGGGCATTCCCTTACAATTCTTTGGGGAGTCAATTACCGATCGAAGTAGCGACTTGTTATTCTCAGGATATATCAGGTCCCCATGGCATAGGTACTCGGGATGCATATGTGACCAGTATGCCATGGCATGGCAGTTCGCCTTGTCTATATCATGGGAGACCCCAACGGTACTTTCCACCATGTACGCAATGCCATCCTCACATCTAGGGGACGCGGTCCGGACAAGAAATGCTTTCTCGTTGTTGCCAAGGGCAGAGGACAGGAGGATTCGCGATTTGTAGCCTCCCACTAGGCGGTCCTGGCGATTCTTATCTAGCTTGAGCAGCATCTCGATTGGGAACCCGTTCCCGGTCTCCAGCGCAAGCTTGCGAGTGAAGTGGTCGTAGGCACCCTCGGGGATCAGCGGGTGTATATTCGGCTGCTTGAGAATCGGGTGCTCGAGGAGACGGTTCCATCGGTCCCGACCCCACAGAGGTTTGGCATCGGTTGGTGAGAGGAGGGTTGGCGCGAGGAGGCCTACGGTCTTCCTGCGAAGCCGGCCATTCTGCTTCCACTCTGAATGCAAAGTTGATCCAAGTTTCGAGTCCTCGGTCTTCGTCGGTGTTGGAGTCCCCTCGTTGACCGTTTTCTGTCGTTTGCTCTCTGTGGCACCCTGTTGCCGAGCGACGGTACGCTTGTTGGAAGGCATGATTTCAACGGGTTGGGTTTCAGGGTGTGAAAACAGTATAAAGGTTTTGATTTAACTGAAGAATGATTGATAGAGTGTGAGCAGGTTAAATGTATATACCTAGGTATGTGCATGAGGTAGAAGGTGAGTAGAGGGCTTTCTAACTTATTCCCCGGGCAGCTCTTCGCAGGGTATTAAACGAAAGGGGCACCTAGACTAGCAACGAAAAAACGAATATAGAGGCAACAGAGCACTATACCAAATCAAAACCGGGCTGCATCGGACAGCCAGCCCAGGCTTCCTGCGAATGCTTCTCTGACCTAAAGGGGAAATATTATAAAAATTTCCAGCCTTCCTCCCACATGCCGAACATCATATAAACCCTGCCGTTTGAATTACCAAGTGCGGACAGTATGTATGTCAGCCAGAACGCCGCAGCCACATGCCGCCATCAGGCACCTACTTCAAGTTGTTACACGGTGACAACATCATAATCACCGATAACCGCAGGCGGCCCTTCAAGAGATCAAACGTCTATTAGTTCTCCGGGACTAAAGTCTTCAGACACTAGAGAAGATTGGAATGCTACATAGCTGAATCTAAGTGTACCTACCGACAGTTGAGTATAGTCCCCTTGTCCATGTAAGTATTATGCCCAATTTCCCAACTCAGACAGACACAGTGTATTTCCAACAATGACGTTATTGTCCGGCATTGCTCAGCTCTACAAACGGAACCATCTGCATATGTAATCTTATCTGCAGCGGCAGGCCACCGAGATTCCCGAGCCGTGTCAGTGCATATATGATATGACATCGCCTTGTCACGTAGCACCAAGACATCCGGAAGTACGGATCTAAGCGTTTGACGCCACTGCAAACGAACCTCGCCCTCCGACGGCGGCCTAGTTAGAAGATGAAAAAAAAAAATGCATAGGTATGCAGGGATATATCGATGGAACAATCTATACCAATCGAGATTCTCTTGCATATATACCTACCCACCTAATATACCCTTACTATTATTTTCTCAAACCAAGCCACCAGACCGCCAGATATCCACACCACCACCACCATTGTCATGTCATATATCAGATTCTCACAACACAAACCCCAGACCATCCCTATCCTCGCTAACCACACGCCCCCACTCCAGCAGCAGACGAAACAAGTAAACCTCCATATCCTCTCTTCGCAGCGCCTTGTCGGCCCACTTGCGCCCCTGCTCCGCGATCCAGCGCGCGTCCTCCGATCTGCCGCTGGTGGCCTGCACCCTGGCGCTGGCCGTGCCGCCATCCTTGAGCCCGGTGAAGTACGCCACGGTGCTGTGCAGCGCGTGGTACCTGAGGTCGACGGGCACGAAGTGCACCCACGGCATCAGGCGCTCCGTGTGCCACTCGCGGAACACGGACGCGAGCACGGGCACGCTGTTGGACCGGAGCGTCCGGAGCAGCGTCGGCGGCGGCCCGTCCGCGCCGTCCAGCAGCATCACGTACCGGTTCTCGAGCGCGTTGCCCGCTTCCCGGAATCCGAATTCGTGTTGGAGAAGCTGGCAATGGATGTCGTCGTCGTCGCCGCAGGGCTCGCTGCGGGAGAACGAGATGTCGAACGGGAGCCGCGCGTTGGCGGCTCGCACCTGCGTCTCGCCGTAGCGGAACTTGGTTTTCCCGTTGATCTCCCCAGATAAGACTACGGTGGCTTTGTCGACGATGCTGGCGTTGTTGACAAGGTGCACAAGCCTGTGTTGGTGTCCGCCAAGTAGCGATTGTGGTGTTATGATCTGCGAGGCTTTGGCCTCGCCTTGCCAGAATAAGACGTCTTTTTTCCTGTGGTACTCGGTTCCGTCCGGCTCTTCGGCTTCGGGGCGTACAAGTGGAATGAGAATGTCGTTGAAACTATCCGTTTTGGATCGACTGAACAGAGGTAAGAGATCTTGGTGTAGCTCGTAGAGGTGAGGTGTTGTGTGCAAGTCGTGGAGGTTGAATATGTCGGGTTGGTGACACGGGTCCAGATACATTTCCCAGTCTTGTATGAATGGTCCCCGGGAGTGAGGCTTCACACACGAAGCACAGAAATCCCGTACATCCCAATGCACCCCTCCGCGAGCAGCTGACCCAGGTGGGCATGCCAAAGCTTCGAGTTGTCGGAATTTCTTAGCAGAAACGTAGGGTTGAGCGGATGATCCTGTAACCTCCTTGGGCACGCTAGCGGGGTTGCCATCTACCGGTTCAAGTTCATCAACTTGGCGTTTGTGTGTGCGGTGAGGGAGTAGCTTAAACCGCGACTTGCTTCCAGCCATTGTTAACCGATGAATGTCATCCCAGGGAACCAAGACCCTTGGTCGCTCTTTCAGATTGATAGCGATAGTCATAGAAGGTAGATGTTGGGCGAATGTTGAAATCATCGATACCGCTTCGTCCATAACAATCGTCTGTTCAGGATCTGCTAGCTCATTATGAGATGCTTTCCCATCCGCAATCGTTATGATTCCAATATCAGGTAATCCTTTTACTTTCTCTAGACCCTCTTGAATCTTCTTTTGCTTCATACCCCAGAAAGGTAAGATATCTTTCTCGATCTGATCGAATCTATCAATGACAATAGAATCCCGTTGTTGCGCGAATTCAAACCACTTATCGAAATTCGGGGGTGGATTGCGCCCCTGATGACGGTCCTTGTATTCCGCAACCGCAAGTTTCAGCGTGGTGCTTACTGTGGCATGTCGAAGCCATCGATCCGCTCCGACTCTTCCCTCGTAGACGAGATTATCAACCGGGTGTCGGTCAAACGGTCTATTCCTTAGTGTAGTAAAGATGATTGATGCGATGATAGTACAAGTAAGAAGAAACACGAGGAATGCTCGCCTGAAGAAGACAATCCATCTCATGCTATTTGCGTATGCGAATACGATGAAACCAACCGAGATAGAGGAGAGAACCACCAGAGGCTGAACGCCTGAGGTCTGCTGATACGTTCCGACCAACACAATATTTTGAATACTCATCACCATTCCAGATGTGAAAGTAGCAACAGCCACCGGTTCCAGCACCGTCGAGTCGGAGATCCAAAGCGCTGCTGATATTATTAGGGTAGAGACGAGTAGCGCCGTACTGGAGACGTCGAAGAAGTAGAGCGAACCAATCCCTCTGAAGGGATGATGACCAATAATCTCGCGACGTTGAGAGAGCCGTGCTGCCATCCATAGAAAAGAAGCACCGAATGATGCCAGCGCTAAAATCCCACCAAGTGTTCGAAGACGGTTCTTTGTAGTCCGTGCCCACGAGAGCACCCTCCACAACATGATCAGGATTGTCGCGTCAATGAAGACACCCAGCCATTGGATGAAAATGATAAACGAGCTCCGGTTTACCAATGTCGAGCAGATGTAGGTAGACTCGGAACCGAAATCGGAAACCATGAAAACGCCATAACTAAAAAGAACGGTGCTAAAGAGAAGAGTGATCGGAGAGCTGATGAACCAGTTTCTGAGATCTTCTAACGGGTTGCCCCACATGTCTTCTGGCTCATCAGACTCTATCTGCGCCGGGCGATGGGACAAGTATTCGTGGAGAACTAGAATTACAGGAAGAAAAGCCTGTAAGATGTTAGATATGTTCGGTGCTGCTTATAGTTAAGGGGCGAGTCTATGGATAACCATACCTCTATGCCTTTTGCGGAACATTGAAAATCTTGCATGACTTTATGCACGATCTCTAGTCGAAAAACGATGAGAAATATTATACATGGTACGTAAAAACGACGAGGACGTTGTGGTAGGGATGAATGCATCCCCTTTAGAACTGCCTCTGAATCTATTGCGTATTGTCAGAATCTGGTCCCCTTTCCAAGTGGCTGGTGCAAGCATACCAAATCTTCCGTCTGCGCCGGGAAGCCATTGCGGAAACAGGCTAGCTACGAAAGCTATTAAACCTGATATTAACAAGAGTAAGAATGAAGACAGCCGTGGCTGGTCTATTAACGAATGTCTCTGTAAAGAACATGACAACCAGACGTATGAGGCGAAAAAGCTGTACCATTAAATTAGCTGTTGTCCAGACATCTCATGTTCTCCTGAACTCACCAGACAGCCGTCAGCCTCGAGCCCCCATCACGTGCCATAGATACCAAGACTGCATAAATTCCACAGTCTCACCGAAGCCATTCAATGAAAGGTATAGTATCGACCTATGCCATGTTTTTCTATATAGGGAGTGGATTTGAGAAGTTCTAATGTTGAATGGTGACCAAATGAGAAAACGGCGTCAAATGGAGATCCCTATTTCTCACTGTGGCGCAGGCGCTGACGCTGCTCATCGTACTAAACTCAGGGGCTCTTGCAGTGGACTCTTGGCATGCAGTTAGACATCATTCTAATTGCTTCAGTATAGCAATTCCTTATGTATTAAACGAAAACTCGTCACCAATATCCAACGTGGTTTATTACATCTGAGATCAAAGTTTAACTGACTGTCATATTTGAAGTAGACATTTTCTTGGTGTTTGAAGACAAAATGTTTCGAATGTTTTCATCGTCTTTTGAAGTCGCCCCTAAGTAAAATGTGAAGTTTTATTCATTCGTTTGTTAAGTGTGTCGTCAGCAATCCCGTCTCGACCTGGGGCGACTGAAGTACATGCGCCCCCTTAAGAACTCTCCAGTACTGTAGTTCGCTGCAACAAAAGCCAAGAAGAGTAGAGAATTCGGGGTTTCTAGTTGATGGTGTGATTAAATCAAGCTCTAGCTCGAGACACACGACGTATGTGGCTTACGAATCGCAGTCCTTCAACATAAGTTAGTGGTAAAGAACGTGCATTCTCTTTTCCTACACGGTCAGAAACAAGTAGATTGTCTATAGCATACTGAGCAATATTAGCCTTAACAACTACACCTCCTCACTTGACCGATAGTGGCCACGTTCTAAATCCCCTTCGAGTTCTAGCTGCTGCAGTCTGACTTGTTTTTTCTTGCCATATGTACCATGTGTAATTGAGTTATTGGATGGGAAATGATAGAGATACAATGTATAGGTTCATGCATAGTAACAGAATCCAAATAATCAGCGTCTGTCCATAGCATAGAAATGATGGGATCAATGCACGTGCTGCAACAATACTACCTTAAGTACATCCTTGTCATGGTAGTTGACCTCTCCTCCGCTACAGTTTCGGAAAGTACGTAAATGCTCCAATTACTTCCGGCTCTACTACTTTGTTCAGAGGTATATCTTATTTCACCTCGTGGTTATACTTCCATTGCAACATCCTAACTACCTACCAAGTAGATAGATATGTGTTGGCTACAATAGTAATAAGTATTCACTCTCAAACATAATGTATTGCCCTTCATAGCCATAGAGCAACGTCACGGGGCCTCTTATCTTGATATCTGATTATTTTCCCAGATACTTCATCTTGATAAGTTTCAGCGAGAGGTGCAAGTTAATTTACATTTGAAAGGGGTTATAGTCAGTGAAGCAATTCCGCAACTGCCATGCTATTTGCCCCCATTGTTTGCGCCATTTGGTATAGGTTTTCATTGGATGATGCTACCCATGCTTGTGGTCATTGGATGTAGCATACTTCAGCTGCAATAAGCTTGTGAGACGTCGGTTGCGGTTGGAGACGGCATTTACTCCGGTTCCTTTCAGAGCCCAGGGCAAGACGGTCACATGCGAATTGGGGGCCAGCGGCTCTTAAGATCTCAGATAGGAGACGTAAGCTTTAATCTAAGCTTGTGTCATGATCTTAAACAGAGATGTTAGCGATCTTACGAAGTAACCCCGAGAATATTCCATGGAAGATCGCTGTTGGACTAGAATATCCGGACTTGATAGCCCGATCATGCTTCAGTTTTGGCCGAATTCGGTGGAAAAGCCCATTTCCTCCAATTTTCTTTTTCTTTTTTCCGGTGTAACAGCATGAAAACGCCTACCTTTTATCTGAGATGGGAAAACAAGCAGTGAGGAAATATTACATAACTCCTTCCTTATGATGGTTGGATAGAGCTGTCGCCTCGGTAGTACCAATCCTCAGGCAGCGTCTAAGTGTAGTTTCTGATAAGGCTCCTAGATTAAAGTTCTTGTTCCCAGGAGTGATAGATAGGAGAGCTTCGCTTCGAGTGTTGTCGTGTATCGGCGAACTCCTACCTTATGGTGCACATTGTAGATTGCATACCTAAGATATCAAGATCACCTCATTTCGTTGGGCATCAAAATGCCTTCGTCGAGCATTCCAAGATAGTGGCAAAATAGGCTGTATGACCGAGTCTGTGAGACTCGTTTCTTCAGAGGCACATTCTAACCGGCAGAGAGAAGGGGTTGAGCTATCTCGGTGCATCTCTGACTCGGCAATTCAATTGTTCATTGCTTTTTGGTATTCCCTTTTTCTGCCGCTGTTCCTATGCTTTGTGCTCATCTGACATTTCTGGTTATTAAACTGTGATAAAGGGTCTAAGCTTAGAGTGTATATTCAAATTTATATAATAATTCTTATGGGTTTTAAGGTCCTTAATTTTTTTTTCAATTTAAGTAAGAATCTTTAAACCTATTTATACTTAAATTTAATAATATAAAATATATTAAGCTTTTTAAATATTTTTATATTAATGTAATTTATATATATAAATATTATTTTTTTAATTTATATATATTAATAATATTTTAATATTTTATTTTAATCGCTAATTATAACCGTATAAATTAATTAATAATTTTTTAATATTAATTTTTATATAATATTATTTTTTTTTTTAAATTTATTTTTAAGCGTTATTTTATATTAACGCTAATAAAATTACGGATAATTTTTTTTAAATTTATAAATTTATAAATTTATTTAAATTTTATATATAAAATTATTTAATTATTAATTTTATTAAAATTTTATTAAAATAATTATATAATTTTTATATTTAATTTTTTTTTATAAATTAATTTTTTCATTTAATTAAATATTTTTTTTTTAAATTAATAAAAAATCTATAATTTTTTTAATATTATAATTTTTTATTTTAATAAAAGTTATTTTTTATAAAA